>JAJMEZ010000011.1:0-306918 GCA_030574455.1 Priceomyces fermenticarens | reverse complement strand
GACACCATCCTTGACACCATCCTTGACACCATCCTTGACACCATCCTTGACACCAGAACTTAAAAAAGTAGCTACGAAAAATTTTGGGACTATAACTTTTAAAGAATCGTCAATGTCAATCGACTTGCAGCTTTCTTTAAATTTAAAAAATCTTCAATCTTGCTTTCCGCAAAGTTTCACATCAATAGTTCGGTAAACTAGTGCTGCTCAGATTTTGGGACGATTTATAGCTAAAAGAGGGCACTCAACCTGAATTGCCAGGTTCGCTGCTGATGAATTCCATCCTGAGTGGAAAATGTGGGACTTGTTTTGAGTGAAACACTGGGAAATGTGATGTTCACAGTTTCTAAAGTATCAACGCACCATGTTGTATCTAAAATGGACACCATAAGTGATATAACCCGAAACTTTGACACAATTATCATCAGAATTTGTACTCGATTATTGGCAACAGAAGAGTATGCAAGACATTTTTTTGAGGATAAAGGATCTTGTTTTTCTTGAAACTAATTGCTCCGTTATTGGGAACTTTTCTTTGTGGAATTTCCTTGGTGAAACGAGAAAAGAGGAGTCTCAAAAATTGGTAAATGAATAGAAGTTTCTCGAAATAGCACGAGTTTTTTATAAACTAATACAACCCTTCATAGGCGATGTGTCAACACTCCTTCCAAAAATACGTTTCTCTGATAACCGCTCGTATATCTCGGAAGTCTCTGACAAACATTTTAAAGGTATAGCATTGTAAAAAAGCGACTTGATTCGGGTAGAATTTCACAAGATTGATCACTACAATTGAAACCAAGATCTTGAGGGATAAGAATAAAGAAGCAGATAAAGTTTGATACTCTAGAATTCATCATCATCCAAAATATCGCTCTTCGTTTCCAAAATAATAATCTATTCAACCACATGTTTATCATTCATAATTATGGATGTAAATTATGAGAGTTGAAATTCAGGTAAAATCAGCTCGAGATATTAACTTTAAATTCCGCGTCAATACGCTGTTGTCATTTTAGCATTTAAGGAACCTTAGCTATCACAGACAGGAGCAGACTGTAAGGGCCTTGCCTTTAACTTCTGATTTTACTCCAGAGGTCCTGTGAATTATAAGCTCTGAAAATACAATAAGCTACAACCTCTTAAAAAAAATCAGTGTTTTTTGATATTTCCCAGTTCTCACTGTCCCCTACTGAATGTGTATAGCATATACCTGAAGTGTTAATTCAGATTAATAGTAAGATCTAACTAAATTCTCTTCGAAATACCTAAAGGAATGATTCTGGTGAGATTTCAAGTTCACAAGAAGTCTAGTCATAAGGGCAATTCAACAAAGCCGTTTACGTAGAAAATCCTCTATAAAAAAAATGATATGTTTCTGATTGGTTTCTTATCATTTTACATACGTGCAAGAGTGAACTCTCAAATATTAGACCCCTGAAGTAAATCCATATGAGACTTAAAATACTCAAAAAGAACATTCCTCAAACTCATCTTCCTCAGATGACTAAGATACTAACCAACCTTGTCTTCTCTGGAAAATAAAAAAGAAACATAAAAAAGAGAGATAATTAGCAATCAATTCGCTATTCGAACGTGATGATAGTAAGTGGTGGATATCTTTCAAAACAAAAATCGGTTATTCCTAATAATCTTCTCCATAACACTTTGGAATACATATTGGGTCTCTATTTTGCTGATTTATTTGCGGAAAGAACGAATATCATCTAATTGTAATGTATTCAAAAAGGAGAACTTTCTTATATTTACATAAAAAGTGAAGTAAGGGTTTCCCGTAATTTAGCTTTGTATACCATGGAGGCTGATTCCCAAGAGGGGCTTAATTTCACATCTTAAAGGAAAAGCCGGCGAAATTGGAGCCAAGCAAAAGATTTCACTTCCCCAAAAAAATTAAGTAGTAATATTTATATTTGTTTCTGCAATTGGAAATCTATTCCAGATCCCTGTGTGAATAATTACATAAGTTTCAATTTATTAGTCGGAACTCTAGACATAATTAGATTCCCTGAAAACTTCGGCAATACGTGCGGAGGAACGGTTTTACAGTCGGAGAACGAAATAAATTAATAATGTATTAAGCGAAAAAAAAAAATTGAGCTAGCCAAGAGTATATTTTGGTGTGTACCATACATGCTATCTCCATCACCGGACCTTAGAGGAAAAGATTTTATATGACAGGATTGTTTTGTGGGCGAAATTGAATCCCAGTAGCTTCCAACCTCAAAGGTTTGGAAAAGCCGATTTAGAAATTAGAAAATGTATGGGCATCTCACTTCAACTAAACGGTACCGAGCACATACTAAATTCGCTCATCTAAATGCATGTCCAACAGAGGACAAATTCACTTAAGCACATGCTGACTTAAGCACATTCTAATCTAAGCAAATGCTAATCTAAGCACATCTCCGTTTTTCTCTATAATTTTTCCCCTTGGATTAGTGCACGGATTTAGTCTCGGATGCAAGCTTTACCAACACCTTAAATTGCCAAGCTGACAAATAATACAATCCTTAAAGTGGGATATTCGGAAGAAATTATTAATACACCTAATAATTTATCTATATTTAATATGAATTCCTTGCTGGTTCAATTTTGAAAATTAACTCTTGCAGTTTCAAAACTCTTCTCATAAAAATCGAGAGCAGACCAAGATCGATCAATAGACATTTATCAGGACCCATGACAGGCACTTTTACAAATTTTGACTACATAGTTATTGGAGGTGGACCTGGAGGCTTAACTTCAGCAATGACAGCAGCTAGCTTTGGCGCCAATGTCTTACTCGTTGATGAAAAGCTGGATAAGATCGGTGGTACCTGCATCAACGTAGGCTGCTATCCAAAAAAAGTTATGTGGCATGCTGCCGATATGGCCGAGAAACGGACACAAATGAAATCATATGGTTTGTCAAAAAGCCAAGGTGATGTCAATTTTGGAGATTTCGATTGGAGCTCGATAAAGACGAAAAGAGATGACTATGTGAGAAGTTTGAATAACTCTTATAAAAGCAGTTTACTCAGTACAAACGCTAAGCTAATCTTTGGTTTTGCAAAGTTTATCAATTCAGAAGCTCATGTCGAAGTTTCATTGAGTGATGATCAAGATTTACCTTTTTTGGAAAAGGGTAGAAAGTTCAAGAAGGGAGAAAAATTGGTGTTCTCGACGGACAAGATATTGCTTGCAACAGGTGGTCAACCAATAGACCCTCCTGATATCGAAGGCAAAGATCTAGGTATTGTATCTGATACTTTTTTTGAATTAAAGCAACAGCCAAAAAGGGTAGCTATTGTTGGGGGTGGGTACATTGGAACTGAGTTTTCGAGTCTCTTCATGAAATTAGGGACAGAGACACATTTGATTCTTAGAAGTGAATCCATATTAAGACGCTTTGATAAATCAATTCAGGACCAAGTGGTTACTCAGTGGGGTAAAGAATCGAATATCAATATTCATTACAAAGTTCAGGTCTCAAAGATTGAAAGGACATCAGCAGGTACAAAACGGATTCACTTAAGCAATGGAGAACAACTAGAAGTTGACGAATTAATCTGGACTGTAGGAAGAAGATCTTTAGTTAACAATATCGGTTTGGAAAAAGTAAATGTTCAGCTTGGAAGTCATGGGGAAGTGATAGCTGATGAGTATCAGCAGACGACAAATCCAAAAATCTTTTCAATAGGTGATGTTGTCGGAAAATTTGAATTAACTCCAGTCGCTATAGCTGAAGGACGTATATTATCCAACAGACTTTTCTCAGGCAAGGCTGAGTATTCGAAGGACAAATTAGATTACAATCTTGTACCTTCTGTGGTGTTTTCTCACCCAAGTGTGGGAGCAATAGGATTAACTACAGACAGTGCCATAAAGCAATATGGTAAGGAAAATATCAAAATATACCAATCTGAGTTTTTTTCATTATACAACTCCATGATGGATACCCAAGACTTGAAGCATACAACATTTTACAAGTTGATTGTAACTGGACCACAGGAAAAGATAATTGGTCTTCACCTAGTGGGTGAATCGAGCCCTGAAATCCTTCAAGGCTTTGCTGCAGCTATTACAATTGGCGCGACCAAGAAAGATTTTGAAAATTGTGTCGCTATTCATCCAACATCGGCTCAAGTGTTGTTGACATTGACTTGAGCCCTCAAATGATTTCTCTTTTGTTTCCTACACACCAATGGAATTTATTAAAATGAGACTGTTCCTCCTCTGAAAAGTTACTTGAGATGGATTAACTACGATCACTTTTCCACCATAGGGCGTTACTTATCCATTATTTCTAGTGTAAGATAGGGGTATTTTCCTATTATCAGATGGTTGTGTTTAGTGTTTAGTGTTTAGTGTTTAGTCTCTGTTTTTTGTTTTAATGTATCACCCAGGAGCAGCCTTTTGAGTTTTAAGTGTAGAGGAGAGAATTGAAAGACTAAATTTACACGAAAGACAAATAACTTCCTTTTGAGAGTTAAAATGCTACTCACCAAAACTACATGCCTTTTTGGTTTGATAAGCATACCGCTATATCCAGTGTTAGGAAGAATAATTCTTCATATCACTATCTCGAAGAAAAGGGTTATCTATTGAGTATAATTCAAATTCTCTTAAATGCCTTTCAACATGAAGATTCCTTCCGTCGTTTTCTAAATACGTCCCTTTTGATTCTATATAGTTGATATGTTTTTTAAGAGCTATCATTATCTGCAGGCTGTAATACTAAAAATTGAGATAACAATTAGCAGAGTTATAAGTTGACGTTCTTCATTACTAGTTCCTCAATTACCTTTTTTTGTCAATAAGTAGATTCAATAGTTATTTTCAGGTTAATTCTTATGATAAGGCTACTTTTTCCCTCAATAAATTATAATAAAATGAAATTTATTAGCCGTGCCTTTTGGATTCATATTTTTGCAGCAATTGATGAAAATTTACTAAAAACCGCGTTTAAGTCAACAAGGATTTCAAAAGAAGTAATACCTCCCAATTTTGTTCAACGAATAGCCCTTACAATCAGAGAGAATAGTGTTTATTGTCTCTTTCAGTCAATAAACTATATCTAAGATAAAACTGCTCTTCTTGAGAAAAACCTGAATGATCTTTGCAGAGATATATTATAGGGACCATTGAGAAGAATCCTCCAGATTATACATTCAAGTTATAGACTAAATCCCACAATTATCGGAGAGAGATAACTATACTTTGCACGATGTTGGAATATGTTTTCTATCTGTTAAAGGCTGACTCATCTATTAACAAAATTTGATATAAAATTTAGCCAAATTGAAAACATGAGAAAATTGTTCATTAGACTCCCGTTGTACGTACTATTATAGTTCAGTCTAATTTTTTTTCCATGACAGTGGATTCTTTAATAGTTGCCAAGAAAAGTTTTAATCTGAGAAGACTAATTTTAGTTCAAAATAGTGGGGTATTTTTGGAACGCGACATACATGTTTGTTTTTTAAGATTCAACTATTTTTAGTGAAAAAATGAATTCATTTATTAATAGAAACACAGAGGATTCAATTTCTTTTTCCCCTATATACCTAGCAGTATGCTCAATATCTTTTAGCCTTTTGTTGATTAAGTTGCAAACAAATAAAAATGAAGGGGCACATTTTAGTTTCACTATTAACTTCAGTCTGGCTAGTGTGCCAGGTTTCAGCATCCAAAAAAGTCTCTTTTCTCACTGAATCAGATACACCTGAATACAATGAAAAAGGTATAATTCCATTGAAGCAACAAGATCTGTTATACGAGGTGGAACTTACTTCACTGAATAGTTCTCAAGAGTTTGAGTTTGATGAGGATTCTAAAACTCTCACAACTAATATCAATGATGATACTTTTACATTGGTTCAAGAGTATAACTCCATTCTCTTAAAAAATGATGGAAACAAATCAGCTGTCAGTATCGAAAATGACTACCTTAGTATCGATGGTACAAACCTTGCTGTGTGCGGAAGTACACCTGATACTTCTGTGTTAAGGAAATATACGGAAAAAGCTCAATGCGAATCCATTCGCCTTAAAACTAAATAGTTTGACCTTCGTGAAGGATAGATATTAACTTCTTGTTTAAGTAAGTTTCATTTTTAAGCATTCAATGAAATATGTGATTTGTCAAACAGAAACAAAGCTTTGTAATTGCGTTCTAATGCCCTGCCAATCGATAGATCGTTTTCCTAAGGTGAGATTAAAATTATAATTTCCCAAATAAGATATTCTTAAGAACACGTAAGTAGCTATTAGAGTCGTTGTTATGGTCACAATAACATTAATAAACATTGATGGGGTCTTAGAATAATGAAAATAGTCATATCGATATCATGGAATAAAAGACGATGATACTGATATCGCGAATATTTCTTCGGGGAACACGGAAACGTCACCGCAATTTACAAAAATCTAAAACTATCGCGTGATTGATGTGTCCCAGGCAACATATATAGGTCACCTAGGGTCTGGCTAAAACCCCATCTCCACATTAATGACTGAATCAAGATTTACCGTAGCAGTGATTGGGTCAGGTGTAACAGGATTGACTTTTGCCTTGGTTGCTCAAAGAGAAGGAATAGACGTTGATGTCTTTGAAAGAAGCCCACACCTAACTAAAGTTGGAGCTGGAATCAACTTTGGGGCAAATGCGTCCAGGATTTTAACGAAATTAGGACTTAACGAAGAGATAAGTAAACTAGCTTCTAGGACTTCGAATATTCAATACCGTAACCATATTACAAATAATTTGACTTTAAATTTGAATCTTGGGACAAACGAGGCTACTTCAATTTTGAGAAAAGATATTGTCAATATTTTATACTCACAGTTAAATGAAAACCAAGTTCACTTCTCTAAAGAATTCTTATATTGTGAAGAAATAGATAACGGAAAAACTAGAGTTACATTTATTGATGGCACGACACATGATGCGGACATTATTGTGGGTGCTGATGGCACAAAGTCTAAGGTTAGATCAAAACTTTTCAAAAATGATAACGTAATTTTTGGGGGACAAGTTATGTACAGAGACGTTCTAGATTTGAGTAAATATGAATACCCTGTTGACGAGAACATTTTGAAAGCAGTTCAACTTATACCTGGGAGTGGAAAAAGACATGTTGTGCTTTTTCCAATGAAAAGAGGAGAATTATTAGCAGCAGCCGCAATTGTACCAGCCGAAGACAACGATTGGGGAGAGTCATGGATAAAAAAAGGAAATATCGAAGATTTGTTAGAAATTTTGAAAGACTTTCATCCTGAAGTAACCAGGCTTTTCAAATCTTTGGATCAAATAAGTATTTATGGACTTTATGAAAGAAGTCCATTAGACAGTTGGATATATAATAATGTAGCATTAGCAGGTGATGCTGCGCATGCAATGCTTCCCCATCAGGGCCAGGGTGGTAGTCAAGGTGTTGAGGATGCCTACACACTTGGAAAAGTTCTTGCTATTGGGCAAAGATTTGATAAAGACTTAAAGAAAAATTTAAATAGATGGCTCCTAGTCTACGAGCGCAGCCGAAAGTATCAGGCGGATCAAGTAGCACTTACATCAAGACGCATGGGTAATGTTTTAAATGAATTAGTATTAAATGATAAAGCTATTCAAATATACACCAATACCCATAAGTGGTTGTATGAAAGTGATCCTGAAACGGAAATTGAAAAGGCTGTTTTCGAATACTTTGGACCCGAGATTTCATTTGCTCTTTAAGTCGTCTCATGAATGAAATAACGTTATCTTATTCTTTAAGTACGTCAAAACTTACTGGAGAAATGCAATGTAGTAAACTATATTTTCAAAGTTTTCAAAATGAATGGTTTTCTGCAGTTGCTAGAGAGGACTCATCATGGTGATCTAGTTTATCGATATCAACTTTGTCTTCAATCTTGAGTACTGTGCGAGAGAAGAAAGGGACTGCGAAAAAGTAGAGACCCAAAGAAATGGCACATTGTGTGACATTTGACACATTCTTTGCCGAGACAACAAACGCCATTGCTGAGCCTAATGAACCTATACCATTCACAACTCCGTTGAGTAAGGAGAGTTCATTAACATCATCACTCAATGTTCCAACTACCCAATAGACGTACGTATTATAAGATGCGTCCATAAACCCCCATAAAGAGAAAAGAAAGCATCCAAGACCGAAGCCACCGGTTCCCCAATCATAAAGTGAAACATTATTTTTCCACTTGTCAGCAACAATCAACCCTAGAATCCAAGACACGGACGCAAGAAAGTTGAAGTAAACAAAGCCCCCTCTGGCCTTACTTCTCCTGGATGTCTTCTTACTATCTAATATAAATCCCGCTATCCAAGCACCAATCATCCCGAAGACGTAAAATAGGAACGAGTTGAGAGCTCTACCTCTTATTGTGAAGTAGCTGAAGTTAATTGCCCATTGATATGATAGATACCATTGGTTATACAACAAAATAGGCAACAAAAATATAACCTGTGACGTGCTCAAGAGCCTCCCAAGCGTGCGGAATTCATTCCAAATTGCAGGCTGCTTCTTTATAAGAATTTTTTCACCGTCGTTTCTTTTGACTTGTCTTGGTGTGGGAAGCAAAAATGCAAAGGGAATACCCGTGAGCATCAAAAATGTTAAAACCAAATATGTAGGTCTTGTGATCAACCTTTTTGAAGTCTTTGTATGATTCATAGCCAAAGCTATCATCCCCCCCCAAACTTGCTCCTAAGTTCTGCAATGAAAACTTCATAGACATGGCTTTTCCTTTATTAAGAGGTTCGGAGTAACCTAGAAGGATAGCTCCAGAAGCTACCCACAAGAATGCTGCCGAAACTCCTAAAATAAAGGCTGCAAAAGGCATGAACCACTTATTGTCAGGATTGTAGTTGGTAACGTATAGGGCAGCAGCATAAGGAGAATAGAAGGATGCTCCTATCACTAGCGACTGTTTCACGCCAATTTGATTAGTTATACTTCCTGTGAAAAAGCCGCCTATTGCAATCGTCCCAAATGTTACTGCATTAGCTATATTGCTTGTGGATGGGTCGGCTCCACCACCAGCACCAAGTCCATTCAATGCCCCAAATATACCTGGACAAGCAAAAGCAGTGACTCCAACGATGAAGGAAGCAGCTAACGGACTTCTCAAAAAACTGGGTAAAGTTGATATTTCAAGAATGTTCTGAAACTGTTGGTCCAGTGCCACAGAATGAACACTAACTCGTTCGGCTTCTTTTTCGTTTGAATTTGTCATTTTATTGATAAGACATAAGTTCGAAGAAAGGTCAATGAACTCTTCTTTTATATACTTACGGCACTATATATGTGCATTTTTTTACAGTTTTTCTTCTAAATCTATTTATCTAAATTATCGGGGAACCTTAAGAACTTCCCAGTTATATTATATCGTGATTATCGACAAATACGCAATCGCGGAATAAAATGGCACACGTCACTTCCCTGCGAGATTAACTACGATCCGCGCTGTGGCTTCAGGCTTGAGCAAAGAATACAAGAATCATTTCAACATTATGAGTTGAATCTTCTAGCGTTGTCTGGTATGGTCCAACATCGTCGTTCAAGAGCATCTAATGCCTGTGAATACTGTCGCATAAGAAAAACAAGATGTGACGAAGGAAGTCCATCTTGCTCTTTATGTCTGAAAAAAGGTATGAATTGCGTCTATAAAGAAGCTAAACCAACAAAATTAGAGAAAACTTTAGAGAAGACACTAGAGCAGATATATTTTAAATTGGAAAATCTTGAAAAATGCTTGCTGCAAAATAAACCAGTGACTTTCAATAGTGACGACAGTCTCCAGTTAAATAAAGGAGCAGAGATATTATCAGAGAAGCACATGGCAAACGGTTCTAACCACTCATTTTCAATGATGGAACTCAAGGAGGAGAAGGAGAATAAGTGGGACCACCTTCTGAGGACTCCAGCTAATTCAAGCGATATAGGCATTCATCCAGGAGATATCAGTAATAACAGTTTCTATCCAGACAGTCCTGGCCTTTATTTTATCCCTAGTTTGACACCACCGAGTGTCACGTCCAGAAGTCCTAAAGTAAATTCACTATGTATTCTGACTTTGTCATGGGAGGACTTTTTATTAGGCGAGGAGAAGTACAGTTTCAAAGGGAGACTAGAAGATACCTCTGAATATGAAGCTTTTGCTACCGCTGTCGTTGAAAAAAATATATCATCGTATTTGAAACACATATATCCCGTATTTCCTTTGATCTGTGAGGATAAGCTCATTGAGGTGAGAGAGAGTATTGCAGTTACAGGATTACAAAATTCATGTGAAAGTTGTACGTTATTACTAGTTCTTGCCTTGGGATCCGTAGCAAACTCAGGTACTAATACCCTTATGCCTGGGTTCTCCTACTGGTCAAGTGACCAATACAAGACAAACTGCAACAGTGCACCCCCTCCGCCAGGATGGTATTACTTGTGGTTGGCTTTAGCAATGAAAGAAAAAATTTTGGTTTCAGAGGCCCCTGGGGTTGGAACTGTATGTCTACAATTACTTAATTGTCTATATTATTTCAAGATAGGAGATTTGGTTTCTTATCATTCAGAATTATTAAGAGCATCTTCTCAACTATACAACCTCCTTTTACGACTTAGAAACAAGGAGCTTCTTGACAAGAAAGTAACCACAGAGGAAAAAGATGTTTTGTTGAGATTCTTTTGGCTATCATTGCATTTGGAAAGGGATCTCAAAAGAATGGTTAATGCTGAAACATCAAAGCTTTCTACGTTGCAAAATTGTTTAGATCTTCCATCAGCCTGTTCCGCCAAGTTTCCAAGAGACTCTACATCCTTCTATACATTTTGCTTCATGACTAACATTCTCCTTTCAAATATCAAGGACAGAACAATATCTCATTTGATGACTGTTGAAGATCCCACAATCGACTACGTCTTCCTGGTCATTTCCAAATTTGAGTCTGAATTGAGGAAATGGAAATCTTCGCTCACATTTGAACTTCAATGGGATGATGGTATGTACTTGGCGAACACGAATCCAGAAATGGCATCTATTAAGCTCAAATATTATCTATGTCTTGTCTCTGTCTACCACATATTAGTGCATCAAATTAACTGCACAGATTTAGATGTATCGGAGAATGATATAGCTAAGACAATACTCGAGAAGTGCATTCAAAGTAGTAATAAAGTAATAGACTTGTTCGCAAACATTACCGTAAGTGACCTCACGCCAGGGATATGCCACGATTTTCTGATTTCGATTAAAATTTTAGATGAGACTCTCTCGATTCTAGATGACATACAAGAGGAGGCGTGTATGCTACTGATATGAGAAAAAGTCGGACTAGTGCAACAGAACCTCGAGGTTTACGCTCGACATTCGCCATTGATTGAGAGAGATTTGCTTGTCTGTGAAGATTTACTCGGGATGTTAGCTAATAGATCTAACAATATGTAAGCTTGGGAAGCGCAGAATATAGTTAATTTGAACGCCTTTGGGAATGTGTGAGATCTCCCATTCATTCAAAAAAAAAAAACAAAAAAAAAAAAAACTGTGGATTCAGAATTAAATTCATGCGGGAAATTAAAGATCGGATCACAGCCGATCACGTAGCATAAGAACGGGATGGCTAATTTCTGTCCCGTTGGTTCTAGAGAGAGCCAATATGAAATACATATTTAATGAAACAATTGGCCACTTTATTCGCCGAATAGGAGTTTATAGTCTCAGTTGTTTACTGAACATGACAGTAGAGAATATTCATGAAGTTAATGGATCAGTTTCGCCGACACGAATTGCAGTCGTAGGAGGAGGTTTAGTAGGAGCATTTGCAATAAACGCTCTCAGCAAACTCCCCAACGTTCAAGTTGTCGGATATGAACGTGCAGATGCCCCAAGAGAAGTTGGGGCGTGGATTGGATTAACAGCATCAAGTTTTGATGTTTTAACTGCATTCATCGATGTGGATGAGCTCAATGATATAGTATATCGAGGAAATCCATCC
This sequence comes from Priceomyces fermenticarens, assembly GCA_030574455.1. Taxonomy (NCBI): domain Eukaryota; kingdom Fungi; phylum Ascomycota; class Pichiomycetes; order Serinales; family Debaryomycetaceae; genus Priceomyces; species Priceomyces fermenticarens. The sequence continues at coordinate 294,914 of JAJMEZ010000011.1, read as the reverse complement.
ACTTATGTAACTAGACATTGGAAGACAGGAGAAATATTGTATACTCGTCGTCTTCCCTCTGACAAAAGTTTTAATCTACTGGAAGCCCGTACGCATAGGGTCCCTTTACATAAGTTGCTATTGAAATACGTCCCTAAGGAGTCAATCAAGTATGGACATCTGGTTTCAAAAGTTGAATTGAAAGAAGACTTAGTCGAACTCCAGTTCGAAAATGCCCAATCGATTGAAGCTGATTTGTTGGTTGCAGCAGACGGGATATATTCCAAGATCAGAAGACAGTTCAATGAGAACAGTGGGCCTAAATATAAGGGATACGTTGCATATAGAAATGTCTTTCCCGAGTCATTAGTAGCGCATTTAAAAGATCTACCTCATGATACTTCTGAATGGGTGAAAGATGAAAAAAGAATGTTTCTTTCTAGGTTGGGATTAGGTCAGTACGGAGTTGTTGCCTTAGTCAAAGAGTCTCAAGAAGTATGCGAAAATTTAAAGTGGAACAAAGGTACCGGCAAATGGGGTGCTGAACATCTAAGGGAGATATTCATTGACTGGGACCCCGTGATTCTTGAGGTTTTAAAGGTCATGCCGGAAATTAATGCTTTTCCACTTGAGTCTGCAACCTGGGTCGACAATTTGTCTACTGATAGCAAAGTTGTTCTAGTTGGTGATGCTGCACATCCCACTGCTGGGGCTTATGGATCCGGTGCCGCTTTCGGATACCAAGATGTATGGGCGCTCTTTAGGTCTCTTCAAGAGAGTTCCGGTTCTTACTGGTTTGGTAGTGGAGCAGAGGATACAAGATATGACTTGAAGTTAGCAACAAAGTTATTCAATGAAACAAGAGCTCCCTTTTTGAAAAAGGTCGAAAAACAAATGCTTATTAACCATGAAACAACTGAATCGCATATCATTAAGTCCAATAATGAAAAAGAATGGAGGGCCAAGATGAAGGTGTTAAAAAGTGGTGGCGATTGGATGTACACACATGATGTTGAAGCTCAGTTTCAATCAACTAGAGACCAATATTTAATTGATCTAAATGAAAATTTGGACAGATTTCTACAGTTAAGCGATTAACAAATTTATACGTCTATGTTTTTGAAGTTAACTTGACTTAACTAAAGCTTACACTTCCGCTCGAAAAATGCCTATCAATAAGAAAAATGCTGTTAGTTGCCAATGCAAAGTCTTAATCACTTGGAGGCCGTGCATATTTTAGTTCTTCATTACGACTTTATTCTAATCTCAGGCTCAATTTTTTTAACTCATCGTCAGTCCTCAACCGTACTTGTATGCAAAAAAAAAGATTTTCTATAGAGATAGGAAAATATTGACTTTTCTTGTTCGTCGCGTTATACATAAATATTCGCAGCAAAAGGCCAAAAGTTAGGCAAAGGGACTCTGAGATCGAAACGATCGTGATAAACTTTTCAATTACCGCTGCTTACTCCCGCAAATGCGTCTACGTATCATACTGGAACATCATCACATCGTATTTAAAGGGCATATCATCTCGATACTCCTTTTCTCTAGCATTTCTGAATTTCGCTTTTACCAGTACCAATCAAAGTATGCCGTTGCCATCAACTATATTGTTCTCTTTATTTTAGCATCATGTATCCAAAGTTTATACTTATTGATCGTTGGTAGAAGATTCAGGAGAATTAGAAAAGACAAGCGTAAGAGAGCCTGTAACACCATTGTTCCTTTCGTAATCGCTACCTTGTTGGAATTTATTGATTACGTGGCTAGAGCAACTTCAACTCATAGCATAGAGAAACTCATGTCATTCATAATTCAGTAAGTATTAATCTTGATTGCCCCATCGCTCATAATGGCCCCAATCTATATGATCTTTTGTGGTGTTTGGGTACCCAAGACTACTCCATTGTCCCGTTACGCTACTTGTCCACTATCTCTCTTCGTCACTGGTGATGTGATATCATTATTCTTATAAGCTGGTGGCTGAGGTATGCAGGCAGCTCGTCTGTCGTCTTTGACCAATATTGGCAGGGCCATAACCATTGTTGGAGTAATAATGCAGTGGGTTTTTTTAGCATTTTATGTCTTGTGCTTAAAAGATTTGTGAGAAGAATCTGGAGAAACCCTACGAAAATGTCAGTCAAGTTATCAAGAAACTTGCCGAAAATTGGAAACTGGAAGCACAGCGTATATGTGTTGTGTTTTGCCGGCGTTCACTTATTGACAAAATCAATTTACAAAGTAGTAGAGATGATTGAAGGCAGAACAGGAAAAATTCAATCGAATGAGGACTACATGATTGCTTGTGACTCTGTCTTGGTTAAACTTTCAGTTTACGCTATGTTGACAATTGACTGGACAAAATTCTTCTTTATAGTAGAGGAGAAGTTCAGTTCCATTTATGGGGGGATTCAGAGATGACACTGAACTCAATGATTATACAGTATAAAGATAAATATGAGCATTTTTTGTTGCAGAAACTCAATACATAAATGCCAAAGAGATATATTGTAGATGGCGAAGGAAGGTTCGGTAAATGCTAGAGGGGCCGGTTGATTCACTTTTTCAAATCTGCTGAATGTTTGTTATTAAGTATTTAAATGCGCTTTGGCTCTTGTTTTTGTCCTTTGCAAAACTTTGTTCAAAGACTTTTTGCTGGCGGGAAAGTATAGGTTAAACCTAGTGAGGGCCACTCAAACAAAACCAAGACCACTAGGAATCTATATAATGTCATTCTAAAAGTTTCTTATAGAGAAAAGAAAAAAAAGAAGAAATCTCCAAGGCAATAAAAAAAATTCTCTTGTTTTGTCATAAAAGTTATTCTATGCGAACGGTTTTGAATGAGATACATTGCAATCTGAGCTGATGCTTTTTAGAGAAATTAAACGCAATTTTCCTTTTTAGAAAAGAATATTAATAGGTATCCAAATTAAATAGAAGGTTCTAGGCTTTTTCGACTATTATTTTCAATGACTTATGTGCTACAATACCCTAATTGCATTATTCACATTTAAGTTCTTCCGGTTCATAAAAGTTTGATAATTTCAGTATTGCATATAGTCCTATCGCAAATATCGCCATCTTTTTGGGTGCAAAAAAATACGTCACTGAATAGATTTCGAGCTGGCTTGGATGTGAGCCTCTGAGCTGACGACATAGACCCTAGAAATATTTTGATTGCTATAGGGAATATAATATGCTGTTTTCAAGACCTTCGTCTGCTTCTTTAGTAGCTTTTACGGGTTGACTACTCACAAGTGATTGGTGGTCTAGCTTTTCTTGAATTGGCAATCAAGAATAGAAGGAAAAATTTAACCACAGCTTTATATGGAGTCAGGAGGCATTTCAGGTTAATATTATTTTTCCTTCACTTTTACTGAGCTGAAAAAGGTTCTCAAAATTAAACATGAGGGTTGATCCAGTTGTACTACCTTATCTTAAAAACAAAAAGAGCCTGAAACCTATAAACAATCAGAGGAAATAATAAAAACAGATTCAAATTTATCGTCCCTATTCTCTATTTATATCCGTGATTGGAATTAAACTATCTGTCTTTAAAGTAGCCAAACAAGCGCTAGAATAGGCTCATTTTGTCCTCAATTAACTCTTATGTGTTTTTTTTAGATTGGGAGGACACTGATAAAAACAACCTTACATGAAGCTTGAAATTCCTAAAACTCATATTTCAAATTAAGAAACTAATCAAAGAAAAAGAGGGTATATAAATACATAATTGTACTAATCCTTCTGATTATAGGGAGACTTTGTAGGTCATATCCCAATGTCTTGAAGTATAGCATTCCCTGCCTATCTTGTACTTACCCTCACGTTTGGTTCCTTCACATACTCAGCAATTCCTTTTCTTCCATCTTCTCAAGACAATTTATAGTTCCTTCGATATCTTTCTTCGGCTTTTCTAGCTCGAAGTTATATTTGCACTCCGATCTTTCAAGTTTTATTTCAAAGCCAATGATTAGTTTTTGCATAATGTTTACAAAACCCTTAGTTACCTCATCAACCCTCCAATTATTTCCTTTTGTTTCTCCTCTTTCACAGTCAACTAGTCTATATTATTTCTATCCCACTCTTCATAATCGACTACTCCAGGTATCCGATAAATATGAATAGCAGCATAGTCCCAAGTTGGACAACCTTATGATTTTCGGCCTTAGTAGGATGATACTTCTGAGCTATATATTTTCTGACTTCCACCCAACTAGGCATTACCTAGCTGTTTTAGGGGTATTATTTCATGGTTTGTTTTCCTCAAATGTGCCACGAGATACATAACACTATCTTTCTACCTGAGAAAAAATGGATGGTGCTTATCTATCAATTCGCTCTCATTTGTAACTATAGTTCTTAGGTACTTCTCAATTAAGTACTGGGGAAATTCCCACATTTCTTCTCCATGTTGTTTACCGATGTACATTAGGTTTCTTTCTTATCGATTTTAATGTCAGATCAAATGAAAATTGGCAAATGGTAATGGTGGTTTGTCAAATGATCTTGACCTCCTACTTTTATAATCAAGATTTTAAGGCTTTATTAAGGTTTGATGAATTGGGCAGAAGCAAGAAGGCCGAGGCTAAGAGCGGGGAGATGCAATTTCACTTCACCAACAAAAGGAAAAATATGATAGAGCATAAGTGCCAAGCATTAGCATCATTGTTTTACGACCCGAGAGGCACCTATTACTAATTCTTTTTTAAATTCTACAATTGGATAATTCTAGTTAACTAAAAATATTTAGTTATGAGCGAAGACTTGCATAAAGCCAATTTTAATGCTAAAAATCTAGACAGAATTAGCAGGCTTCAAACACTTTTCGGCGAAGCATATGGAATAACGGTTTTACAATCGGAGAAGTATTTGAATTTTTTTTTTTTTTTTGATTACGAGAACAAAGTCAAGTAAGCCCCTGATCTAGTGTTGGATAATTACTATATAGCACATCTATAGAAGGTTAGTCTTTCCGGTTACAAACAAGGATATGCTCTGGCGTGGTCAGGATAGGAAATTTCATACTTCATAAAGAAAATAGACATGACAAAACTATTTGGAGTCGAGTACAGATGAAATAAGTACAAAACGAATAGCCCTTATCCTTTGATGATAGGCTTACCCACTTAGTATTTGAATTATAATGGAGGAAAAAAATGTGTACGGCCTAAAACAAAATCAATCGTAATCTAAACAATCGTTACACACAAAAAATTGAGGCGTATTTAGCAAACAAGATATATGCTCTCATTGTGACTATCATAGGGATACTTTATATACTTAGAGAAAAAGAGTGAAAGAATCAATGTTTTGAATCCGATGCTTCCTTCAATAATGAAAACAAGGATTTCTCACTTTTACGGATTTCGTGCGCCAAAACAAAACGATTGCCTTGGCTTGTCTGCTGCTCAGCATATTTCGGTTGTTGCCCTCGTTGAAGGTAAAGAAATTATCAATACCAATTACCGCAGATGATCAGCTGGACATTTTAATTTAGTCGTCAAAACTACAAGAAAGGAAGTATGTCAAAGCATTCATACTGAAAGCAAGTCATAGACAAATTAAACATCTAAGGTCCAAAAGGGTTTTTTACTTATAAAGAAAACATGGTAGCACACCTTGAAATGATTGAACTAGGAACAGGTATAACTCCAAAGTATCCCATCGTAACTTCCGTTCTGAAAAAAAAAAAAAAAAAGAAAAAGAAAAAAGATTCAACAAAGATTTACTTATTCTATGCTAACCACTCACTTGACGACATCTTATTAGCCAAAGAACTAAACCTTTTTCAAAATGTCATACCAATCAATTTAAAATTCATTTTTATTGAGAAATGTTCCAGGGAATTGGAAAAGTAGCACTTATTACATCACAGAAGAAATAGTTACTAGTGGGTTACCCACAACTTCGGTAATACCAAACTTTTAATCTATGGACACTGTATGGTAAATAGCAAGAGGAAGATTACTCTAGCCCTCGGGTTAAGAAAAACTAAGCCTACTTCAAAGCGGGATGCTTTTGAATATCTATGATATGTAATCAAGTTATCTCAACCTCATCTTATAACTTCAAAAGAGAAGAGGCTCTATTTATTTTTCAAAACACAGCGGAAAGAGAAAAACAAACAAAAAAGTTGACACTAAAATCAAGTTGTTTTTATTTGAATAATAGTAATCTTATAAATTTTTCTCAATATTATTTCAAGAATCCCTCGGCATTCATTTCATTTGGTCACAACAAGTGTTCCATTTTTTTATCCTAAAATAGAAATGGGAGTTTACCGGAAAATCGCCAGAAGGTGCGGATATATTGTACTCTCCTGTATAACTGTTATGCCAGATACATACATTATAACCGCTTTAAAAAATTTGATCACCTCTTGACTGAATGTCTATATATCTCATCCCTTGATTCTCAGTTATTTGTATAGAACAGTATGTTGCTTAATAATACAAGAGAAAAGCGATTAAAGAAAAGAATAACTAAATCATGTGAACCTTGTCGAAGTCGCAAATCAAAATGCGATCGGGTCTTTCCATATTGTGGCCCCTGTTTCTTGAGGAATATGTCACACTTGTGTACCTATGCCGGTAAGATGCCTTGTAAGCAAAATATGAAAGAAAAAGCAGAACTTTCCGACTACAGTAGCTCGTGGAAGAAGCAGGTTCGCGTACATTTGGGCAATGGCTCGAAAAGCGTTGAGATATTGGGCACTTCAGAAAAAGACAAAATGATAAAAGACAAAGTGCCAGTTTTGAAATGCAGCCACTTTGAAGATTTTTTTGTCATTACTCAGCTAAGAACTAGATACTTCTGTTTTACCTCACGAGAATGTTTTGTAACTACAGATGGGGCCGCTCGAACTGTATTTATGAAATATATGTTGAATCAGGGATCAAGATATATTGATCTTTCTAAATCTTGTTCCTTCACCAACAATGAACTTCGTCCAATTTTAAATGAAGCTCATCTTTCCGCTCCAAAGAGTGTAAGAAACTCAGAGAAATGTCTAGCGTTCCCTTCAAAAAAGACAACAATGCTATTGATAGAATGATTTTTTGAGTTGTGTTATGATTTTTTTCCGTTTATTAGAAGAGAGTCTTATTTATACGATGTAGCTCATCGGGTATTGAATAGCAGTCTACAAGATCCTTTCTTGCTGAAGGTCTACACAGGGCCGCTCCTGATTCTTTTATTAATACTCAGAATTGCTTACTTGAGTTTACCGTTTGATGAGTATCACAATGGCGCATTAGTGGGACATGATTTAGAGTTTCTAAGACGTATTGAAGAGAATGACGAAAACATTGTCTCAGAGCATTTAGAATTTGCAAAGGATCTTGTCTTCTCAAAATCTATTTACTATATTGTTTTGAGAGAGGTACAGGCCGCCTTATTCTTTTACGTCTACAAATTACACTCACTTGACGACGACAGTCAAAGTACTGAATTGGTAGTCCTTTTGGGAATGACAATACAAATGGCAAAAATTATTGGGATTAACAGAATCTCTATAGATCCTCCCGGTAATTTATTTGAAGATGATGTGAGTCTTGTTGAAGTTTTATGGTCTTATATTGTCTTCTATGAGGCTATTCAATCATTTGATCTTGGTACTGAAACAATTCTATCTGATAGTGAATCTGGGGGTCATTTTATTATCAAAGAACATAACCTAGCAGATAAGACCAGAGCAGAAGGGGAGTTAAAACATATTTTGAGAAATATCGGACATGCTATGCCTAGGGGGAACCTGAAGATTGAGCTCTCGGTGTTGGAATCTTTCGTGATACAATTGTGTTCCTCAATGGAATCAATGGATAATAGTAGAGTGACATACAGCCAACATGAATATAATATGCATATTGAATTATTGTTAGTTTTTCATGCAAAAAAAGTGATTATAGAGGGATTACTGGTTGTGGCTTCAGATAAATGTAATAGCTTATTCCACAGACATAAATATCTTGCAAGCTCTTTCGGGAGTTCATTTTGGGTCTTGAAAACAGGGATTGATAAACTAAATATGTTTGTTGGACATAGAACTACATTTTTGTCCTCGGCAATAATTTGCGATTCTATCTTTAACATCTTTCCCTTTATTGCTTCCTTTATTTTAAGAGTAGTTAGAGGAGATTTAAAGTTCAAGGATATGACGGTCTTCTTCGATACTGATCAATGCTTAGAAATGTTGGCTAAAAATTGAACCCGAATGTGATTACAAGAACAAGGTTACTCTTATTGTTTTTCTTAATCAATTTTATGAACAGTGTCGATTCCTCACCAGGAATCTTTTATATCGTAGGGGATTAAATTTGAGTATTCTGGCTAGAGTAGCAGTGGATTTTTTCACACAGGAATACCCTGAATTGTTCGATCAGCAAGAGCTCCTGAATAGCAGTCCGTTTTTCAAATATCTGTAGAACCAAAATTTTGACATGAAACTTTTTTCGGATTTTTAATGAACTCAAGGACTGGAAACCCAAGGTGATGAATGAAGGCCAATTCAATACAAAAGTAATTTTATAATAAACATGCTTAAGCAGCTATAGTTTACTTTGTAATTTTTTTGTTCGGCACTTTTTGAGAGAGGAGAAAAAGAGCTACAATCACTACTGTTGAGGAAGAGTAAACTTAGATCAACCCTCGATATACCCCATCTATTTCATAAAAATATTAGGTGATGCAAAAGGTATTTTGCAGCTTTTCTCAAAATTTCGGACAAAAAGTTAAATGCGAGGATCTAGCATCGGACGAATACTGCATTTCTAATCTCGCGCAAAAAAACACAGGTTGCAAACTTTTTGCAACTCTTGGCACAATTTGTGTGCAGACTTTCTTTTTCTAGTACTTCACCATTTCCGAAGCTACGCCTTTAAAGAATGATCTAACCAATAAATCTGGCTTCGTAAACTTAAATATTGATTTAACTTTTTCTATATTTGGTAATACTCGCTCACTACTTCTCCAAATGATTTGACTGGGCACAAAAGTCGTTAATGACGACGTAATAAGCTAATTTTGTAATCAGACGCCAATGCAATTAGAATTCAAAGAGTGAGAGCCGAGAATTTATTACTTAATAATATACATATAAAGGGCTTCAAGCAGTCTAGACTCTTTCTATACTCCTTCATTTTTTTCCTCTTTGAGCGTAACAATGGCAATGGTTTATAACCAAAAATTCAAAGAAGCACCTGCTTTGTTTCCCCAACGTGAATTCTAATGCCAGGTCAGCTATTGATCTAAGATGTAGGGCATTTAAACAAAACTTACATAAGGGTGGTGCAAATTCAAGTCTACATTTTTATAGGGTTTGATATAAATCAAAAAAAATTACAAAGGCTGAAGAGCAAAACCATCCCACTATGAGTCAACTAGAAAGTAGAATTACCGTAGAGCATAGTTGGGAATATCTAGAATTCGTATTTCTGACCATCTTCTCCTCTCTGGAAAAGGCGTTAGAGCCTCTTCGTATTCTTAAATGGCTCCATGAATTATGCCTATTGTCCGCATTGGCCATAAAAGAAATTGGAAAAAAAAAAAAAAAGATCTCTATAAAAGGATAGATAATCTTCAAGATTAGCATCTTGAAGGGTGAATAAATTTTAAGTCTGCCAATTTAATGATAAAATAAGGGACTCATTTCCTCACAGGATCTCAGAAGAGTTAGGTAGCTTCCAAGAATATCGGTGAAGATAAGGAGGTTTAGCCTCAAAACTTTTACACATTTGATAAGAACCTTAGTTTTGGAGTGAATCTTAGTCCAGCTAAGATTTAAATTTGCACACAGAAATGTCAAAGATCCCGCATAAATTCACTGTTGATAACCAAGCAAGTCTTAGAGATCCTAGTTGTGAAAGGAAGAGAGTAAATGCTGCATGTGATTCGTGCCGCATGAAAAAGATGAAGTGCAACAGCGTTAAGCCGTGTTCGAGATGTGTTCTGCAGAACAATATCTGTGTCTGTAGCCAGAAAAGAAAATCTAAAGTCAATTCTCGCCAAGACGAATATATGGATTTGTTGGAAACTAGGCTAAAGCTTTTGACAAAAGCGTTAGAAAAAGTAGTGATAATGGCAGAGCCACACTTAAACTTCTTGAAAGATTTTGTATCTCAAGAAGGTAAGCATAAAGTGACAAGAATAAATGAGATTGTAACATTCATGACAAAGGATAAGAAAATTTCTTCTTGTTTGGCTGAATGGGATTATTTTTCAGCCAGGGTTACCGATATGCGGTCAAACAAAACAAAAGCGGTCTTGAATATTGACTTTTCTGATGAATGTAACAAAAACACTAGAGGCAAGAGCTTCAACACCGATTCTGGCTTTGAAGAAAGAGATTCCGATGATACATTCTTGCAACTTATCTCTTCTGGTTCCTTTTTCCAAGGAACTCAGACAATGGAAAGTTATCCCCAGGATGAAAAGAAGGGTTCTTTTAATAAAAATAACAAAAATAAGAAAGAAGAAAATATTAACGTAAGTAAATTTGGCTCTCCAAAGAGCTTCCAAATTTTACCACAGAACGAAGAAATATCTAATGCCTACTGTCTCTTTGATGATGATTCAGATGATGATGGCTTTTCCATCTCATCTTTTACACCAAGGGGAAACATGGAATTTTTTTCTGTCAACCCTACAGAAGGAGTTACAGAAGGAGTTCTGGAAAATCATTACAGGAATTTAGAGGATACTATTTCCAATGATGGAACTATCTCTTTTTGTGAACAGATTTGAGAACCAATAGCTGAAGACTATAGATACTTCAAGAATCTAAACTTGCCCTGGGGAAAAGAAGACAGAGAAGATGTATTCTTCCTCGAAAACGCTGTCGAAATTAAGAAGCAAAGGTTTTTCATCGTTACTACAGCTAAGGGAATACCCAAAAGTTTCAAACTCACTCACCTTAAATTGTGAATCCTATAATTCTAAGAGAAATAAGAGTATAAATGATGCTATGCATATTTCACCCTGCACAGATGAACCATTTGCCGACGAGGGCATTGTCTTAGGAAGAGCTAATTACTGATTCAATTTACAAAGTGACAATGAAATCTCCCCCTTCAAGCCAAATTGAAGATGTAGATAGCATCTGTTGTGATGAAACTGACAAGTGGTTTGAATGATCTTTGAGATAGGGCTTGAAGTACTGGAACGATAGGGTTAACTACGGCGCGCGCCAAAGAGCAATACAGCGAGGAGAATATCAAAATCTATAAGTCAAAATTCTCGTCTTTATAGAGTTCCATGATGGATAAGCAAGACTTGAAGACTGTGACACTCTACAAGTTGATTGTAACTGACGAAAAGAGGGTAATTGGACTTCACTTAGAAGGTGAATTAAGTACTGAAATTCTTCAGGGCTTTTTGACGCAGCTATCAAGATGGGAGAAAAAAGGATTTTGATAACTGGGCCGCTATTCATTCAACATCAGCTGAAGAGCTAGTGAACTTATCTTAAGTCCCTGATCAGATTTAAGTCTTTTCTTTTTCGTATGGACTATCAGAGCCCATGAAACGAGGTGAAACAAATAAGTATCTTATTTAATGTGTAGTCTCTTATTTAACTTGTTTTTAAATGCCAGTTCAGAGGCAGATTTTAGGTGTTTAGGTAAGTTTTTCAAAATTGAAGAAACAATGATCATGAAAGTCATCGGTACTACTTCCAAGTGATATAATGGAAGCTTCAAAGTATCAATACCAAAAAGAGGATAGTAAATCTTTGATTTAATAATATAAGGTAGTTGAAAGACAGTGTAAGCATTCATCTTAATTCATGTTTAGTAGTTGGTAGGTAGTCGCGTTTGGGGGAGCCTTTGGGGTTTCCCCGTTTACATCCCTATTGCAATCCTAAACCCGCGGAGCTTCATGTAATTCGTGCATTTAAGCCCTCAAAGAAATATTCAATGTGAAGGAATTTATCAAAACACCTGGGGCAGCTTTAGAAAATTGATACTGTTTCGTCGACCATTGAAATTGAGTCTCTATGAAATCGTTAATCAATAAAGAAGCTAAGACCAAGCGAAACAGGGTCACGAAATCATGTGAACAATGTCGTAGTAGGAAGACAAAATGTGACCAAGGACATCCATATTGCGGTAGCTGCGCTTTGAGAAATATAGCACATTTATGTACCTATAGTAAGCAAGAGCCTGACAGCCGTGAGAAAATCAATTCTTTGAAAGAGCAAATTCGGATACTTGAAGCCGATGATCCTGAGAGCTTTGATTTAGCGAGTGCTTCTCAGTCTGACAACGAAGTGCGGTGTGATAAGGAGCCAATGTTAGAGTACAGTCAGTTCAGTGATCTCTTTGGTGTAACACAACTAAGAATTCGATATTTTGGATTAACAGCTACAAGCTGCTTCATTACTAACGATGAAGCAGCCCGGAAAGTTTTTATGAAGTACTTGTTAGATCAGAAAGCAAAGTATAAAGAGATCTCAGATTCCAATTCAATCACCTATGGAGGTACTTCCCAGATGATCACGGATACGCATATATCAATTGCTGAACCTTTAGGAAATTGGAAAGAATCTTTATCTTTACCTTCTAAGAATACAACCAGCTTTTTGATTGATAGATTTTTTGAGCAATGTAATGACTATTTTCCATTTATTCTGAAAGAGCCATATCTTTATGACATTGCTAATGAACTTCTCAATAATGGCTTACGAAACCTCGATGCGCTGACCCGATTTTCAAGTCAGGTACTGATTCTTTTGATCATCCTCAGGGTTGCTTACTTGAGTTTACCATTTGATGCTTATCACCATGGAACATTACAAGGACTTGAGGCTGACTATCTTAGACTCATTGAGCAAAATGGAGAGGATATATCAATATCACATATAGAATTTGCGAAGGATTTAATCTTTACAAGAGGACTCAATCGTATAGGAGTTAGAGAGGTCCAATCTGCCTTATTCCTTTACACTTATCAGCTACATTCATGCACTGATGATCCGGAGGGAACGGACTCGGTGGTACTTTTAGGGATGACAGTACAGATGGCAAAAGTCATTGGATTAAACAGAATTGCCAGTGATTACTTATGTGTCTTAATCGAAGATGATATGAAATTTGGCAAAGTCTTGTGGTCTTATATAGTGTTCTATGAAGCTATTCAATCGTTTTCACAAGGTACAGCTTCAATAATATCGGACTACGAGTCTCGGGGGCATTGTACTGTTCAAAAATACGAGAGCGCCGCCAAATATAGATTGTCTCGTGCAGAAGGAGAACTAAAACATACTTTGAGAGATATTGGACATGCCATGCCTAGACAAAACCTGCTGATTGAGGTATCGGTATTGGAGTCTTTTGCCACTCACTTATTAAACACCATCAGGTCGCTAGATGCTAACAACAACTCTACACTTGGCATGAGGATATTTTGACTACGGAGTTGATGCTTAACCTTCATGCTAAGAAAGTTATTATTGAAGGTTTACTGATTATAGCTTCGGATAGAAGCAATAATTGTACGTACAGAAATAAATACCTTGCTCGCGCATTCGAAAGTTCACTTATTGTCATGAAGACTGGAGTTGAGCTTCTACTTATTTCGGCCCGAACTACTGATCATAGGATAAATTTGTTGTCGGCTCCCATTTGGGACTCGATGCATAACGTTTTCCCCTTTTTGGCATCCTTTATATTACGAATTGCACGAGGAGATTTGATCTTCAAAGATATAATGTGCTATTTTAACACAGGTTACTCTTATGATCTTTTGAAATGGCTTGAAATCGATTTAGAGGACGATCATCAAAATAAAATTGTTCTTTTTGCTTTCCTCAGCCAGTTTTATGGTAAATGTCGAATTCTTACAAACAGAATATTGCACCGCCGTGGCCTTAATTTGAGTATTAATGCTCGTGTGGCCGTAGAGTTTTTTCAAGAGACGTTCCCTGACTTTTTTGATGAACTGATGGCATTGAACAAAGGAGAAATGTTCTTGGATGATGCCTGAACATGTTTCCTTGAAGAATAAGCTTCGTATATTAATGGAGTAACGATTGACTCATGCAGATCTGCAGCGGCGATTTTGATACGGTCTAAACAGGTCTAAAAAATTGTGACTGACATAGCGTATCAGCTTTGTGCAATGAAACAAATCATGGAAATTATGCACTACGTACCGCCTGCCCACTAAATGAAGATTCTTATAGTTTCTTGAAAATGTTCATGTTTATTCTAGGTTTAATGCTTAAAAGCCGTTTGATTTTAATTCGAAGAACAATGACATAATATATAATAAATTCTATACGATGTTTTGTACGCGTCGTCTTAAGTTTCTTCAGAAATACTAGTTATAGTCCTAAGGTGAAAAGCTTGTCATTGAATTCAGTATTCTATGACAACGTGTTTATTACTGCATACGATTTTTGAAAATAATATCTTCTCCTGTCATAAATGATATTGAATTAAATACCTCCTTCACAAATGGTCAGCGAATGACATAGGAGGACAATCAGGATAATCACATCAAGGTTACAGACCTCTAATGTACAAGAATTCATTTTGTTGAAAAATGTATTTTTGATTTCCTTTTACTCGGCCATTGATCGGAGATAGGCCATTTAGCGGTCATGACCCGATTTTGTGTGTAAACCTTTATCCTCTAATTTATTGTCTTTTAGTTTTCAGTCATTAACTAAAAGCAAGAGAAAAGTATTTGAAAAAGTTTGAAGAGCAAGGATCGACAATAAATATTCGGATAAAGAAACACGGGGAACAGGGTGATGAAGTATTTTAATGTAATATGTTTATTCTTTTTAAAAGCGGCAATACTTAGATCTAAAAACGGCTCAAGAAACACACGATCTTACAGGATTTCAGTTCCACTTTTGCAGAAGGGCATTGAATAATCCGGCTCCAGAGTCCATCAAATCTATTGTTCAGTCAGGTTACTCATAATTTATAAAACATACTTCTCAGCTTTTTTGATATAAATCGTATCTCTTTTCGGAGATTATGATGCGATCTAGCTCTTTGGAGGTGTTAAGTGTTTATTTTAAACAATTGCTCACATACACAACTTTACACTTAAAAAATACTCTAATACTTATGAACTCCACCTCAAAGCGTATAAAGGGTATTCTTGAACATACCCCATTAGTGGAGCAATGTAATATATTCACTTCTCTTCACTAGCTGAATTAAAATTTCGGCGAGGTCCAAGAAGACCTGCACATTGTACCAAGTCAACATGGTTGCAAAAAAAGAACCTTCTACATTACTTTGCATATAGTTTTGATTTAACAATGAGATCAGGTCACTAAATAAAGGACATAAGCTCCCAGAGGTATTTCCTTTGTGGCCACCGGAATCCAGCCACAGCAAAACATTATCTATATTTAGTTCTTTCATCGGAAGAAAGAAAGTGCTGGTCCTGTAAGATAATAATCATTTATAACGGATCCTTTCACCCTGGACATCATCTTAAAAATGGGTAATTAACTACCTATTTTGTATTTAAAAACTTGAATTTCCTTTTTAGCAAGCCCAAATTGATAAATACTGTTTCGTTTTCTGGTCTCTGAAGCCACAGGTTAGGCTTACTCCATGTCTTTGTTTTTTTTTTTTTCAAGGTGGAAAATTTAATTTTGTTCATTATTGAAGGTGTAGAAGAAGGAGAACTCCTTAGTTTAGGAATAGAGGAAAGAAGAAAAATAAAAAATACAAAATTTCTTTCTCAAAGGCTAGTGTAATTCTGTAAACATCACAAACGTAATAGGTTAACAAGACGATCCTCGACGAACTTCACAGTAGTAAATCATTAATATTGTGATTGACAAATAATTCTTGAGAAATTTTCAGCAAATAATTTGATTTGGAGTACTTATATATTCATGACAAAGGACATTCAAACGAAAGGCATACTGATTATTTGTTGAGCTCAGCTGATGAGGCAATTGATTTTTTTGAAAATTTATTCAGTATACCTTATCTTTTGCCAGAATTGAAGTTAGTTGACGTTTCTGAATTTGAAAAGAGCTTGAAGCTTCATTCATCACTGGGTTATAAAGTAGCAAGATTTAAAGAGCTCGCAAAAAAATCAGGAGACTTAGCTGCTTTTTTTTTTTTCAATACATAAAAACCTCAGCAAAGGCTCATTGGGGAATCGGGCCGAAATAGATATAAGTTTCTTCAAGTACGAAGCCAAACAATAAGTAGCATCAGCCTTTTAATGAATTCGAATTATGTCACTTGTGCGCGAACTTTCTAACCCTCAATCCTAGATACATCATTATTTTCGTAACATCTTCGGCCTTTATGGTTCAACTGTACATTAGATTCACCAAAAAGAAAAAGGATGATGCAATATTATAGACTGGTCTTGCATAATTTCAAAATCATATCACAAGACTACAAGAGAAAATGAGATTACGAATCGCTGAATGAAATGATTCTTTGCCTACTTTCATGTGATTGTGATAACCTAAATCAAGACTGAGTTAAAGGCTCAAGAACCAAAAAAAATATCATCGAAGATAAAGTCATCAAGCTCAGTAAAGTGATCGAAATTTATATCTGGTGCATCAAGTAATTTGGGATCTCTTTCAGATATATCTTTCAAAAGCCAAACCCGCGGTGGCGTATCAAAGTCGACACTAAAACACCCATTGGTCACGATATCTATAGTGTCTTTATATACATTGTAAATTGGCACTGTATCAGAGTAAGAACTCATGAACATCTCGAAGGCTGCACTACATATCACGTGTGAATAATCCTTCGCATTAATGATTCCTTTTCGGCAAGCTTCATGCATGCTGTCAATACAGAAATAAACACTCTTCGCTATTATCAAAGGATTCCGGTAGTCAAAATCACCATTATCTCCAAAATTGCTGTCTATTGCGAGAACCAAAAGTTCAATCATATGAAGAGTTCGAGGAGAACTAGAAAAGTCTGAGTCTCTATGTTTGTCAAGCAAAGCCATTGATGAAAATATAACTCTTGGTAAATCCAGCTTACCAAAGCTCATAGCAAACAAAAAGGATTGACACCAAGTATTAAAATTTGTTGAATCATATAGCTTACTTAAGGAGCAGAAAAACCCACCAACGGACATTAGAGTAAATATGGTATATTTTGCTATTGTATTTTGCAATTTTGATATACCTTCGTCGTCTTTCATGTACGATCGTTCTCCGGAGACTAGTTGATAGTAATGCAGCACAAGCGTGAATGCCTTGTAAATTTTGAAGTTTAATATCACAATCTTTCTATAATCTGTAACACTATAACTCTTTATGTTTGAAGTATGGTAATCCTTGATCACCTCTTTTGTATCTCTCGAGAAAATGAAAGCTCTAAGTCTCTTTATGCATTCAACTATATCTTGGACTGTAACTTCCACTCCCGTTGATTTAGAAGCACAAAAGCGCAAAGTCAAAAGAAGGTTCAGAAAAACGTTATCTTCTTCATGAAGTAACTTTGCATCAAAATAACCATCATTGATCAAAGGAGGAACTCCCACATCTAAAGAATTCAAACAATCAAGATGTATAACGCACAACCAAACCTTTTTCAAGACCCTTCTCTGAGAACTTTCATGGGTACTGTAAAGAAGATCAATGTCTCTATGTAAGCCCATATTAATAGCCATTTGAACACACAAGGAATGAATCAAAGTTCCATTGGAGCCATCTCCCCCTTCGTTGTCTCTCAAATTATATCTTTTGTGTAGTCTCAAAAGTATTAAAGCTTGTAAGGTCGAAAGAGAAGAAGATTTTAAAGTGTTTCCTTGAAAAATTAAGGTAGTTGCATGGTTCAATAAGCTGTCACACTTTTCATAAAGCTGATTATCACAAACTTCGTTCTGTTGCATAGAATACTCGACTATTAGCATGATTAATGCTATTTTAGAATTCATACCATTGTTTAATCTAGTTATAGAAACTCTACTCTTGACGTTTTCAAATAAATCCGAAAAATCCAGAATTACTGCATGCCTTGAAACTATGGGAAATGCGTCATACCAAATGCTCGTGAAGTAGCCTTCTAATAAAGACAATGTTTCATCATAAGATGGAAAACATTCAGGGATGGTGGACTCATCAACTAAATTCGTAATAAGCATACTTCTACTAGCATTCTTATTATCAAGCTTCCATTGACTTCTAAAAGCGGATAACCCTTCCTTCAAGGACCAGAGAAAATGACCACTGAGCGGTCGAAAGCTTGTTGCTCCATAATAAACAGCCTTCCTTTTCTTTTTCCACACCTCCTCAAGAGATATTCTTCTTTCACCATATACAAGCAGATCCAAGCTATCTTCTTCCCATGGAGATTTGCTTTGGGTACTGATGTCATGGGGTATTTCATTTTGTGAATCAAAGTATCTGCAAAGTTTGAGCCCTCTTTCGATACAAGCGCTACATCGAGGTTTAATACGATCACACTTTATTTTTTTATGCTTACAGCTCCGACAAGAATGTACTATCCTATTTCTTCTTCGCTTGGGCTTGGTAGCATGATCAAAATCACCTAGTGTTAGAACGTTCATCTAAGCGGGACTAAAGCTATTTGGTAATATTTTTTCTAATGATGACATGACCGCGAACATAAAAGGTATTATACACACTTCTAATTGAGAGAAGGCTACGATCCATGATTTGTGTTTTTTTTTTTTTTTCCCTTCTATTGCTTTCAATTTGCATGAAGCACTGGTTTTAAGATTTTAAGTATACCTGGATCGATATAGGATCACCTGGTCCGTATCATAATACCTCGACATTTTTGAACTATTCAACACCAAAAGGAAGAACTAAATAACCGAGTTAGTCATTCTCATAACAGCCATGAAAGAAAGCTCTGAAATGAAATGTGTTACCAACACTATCAATTTCATCCATGTCTTGAGGTTCTATTTTAAAGTTATATACTTCTAAGGTTTCTTTGAGCCTCAGTACTTTAGTAGTAGTTGTAATGGGAATGATATTCTTTTGCAAGCAGTATCTGAGCAAAATCTGAGCATTCGTGACTTCATACTTCACTGACATTTTACGGAGCGTTTTCTTCAAAGGATGGTCATCTACTTCTTTATTATCTTTAAACACTCTGAACAATGGCGCCAAAGGAGCATAAGCTTCAACTAAAATACCATTTCTTTGACAGAATTCAACTATTTCTGGACTTTGATTTTGGAGATACGGATGAAACTCTATTTGATTAACGGAAGGGTAATCTTTAGGATGAGATACGTTTAAAATTTTATTTAAGTGCTTCTTTGAGAAATTAGATACTCCAATATGTCGAACCATTCCTTCTTTTTTCATCATGATCATCTGTTTCCAAGCTGTCTCAAGCGTAATACCTTCGTTTCTGTCGTCGAAAAAAGGTTGGTGAATTAGAAAAAGATCAACATAATCGGTTTGTAATTCTATTAATGTCTTTTCTAAGGCATCTCTAGGACCTGAAGATGTTCTAGGCATATCTTCAACACCGCCATTGAACTTGGATGTAATGAACACTTTACTCCTATCTATGTTGCTTCTTTTAATCGCAGCTCCTACTTCTGCATGTGTATTGTAAACTTCAGCTGTGTCAATGTGGCGAAATCCATGACCTATTGCTGTCTCTAACTGCTCAACTAGCTCTTCTATCAAGTCTCCACGTTCTGTGTTTCGCTTACCAATCTTGATCCATTTCCAAGCTGTACCTGTGCCCATCCCGATTCCCAAAGGATCTCCGGAAGCAGTACATATTTGTTTCCCACAACTACCATTTAAGTCACTCATTAAGTAAAAAGTCGAAATTCAAGACAAATGTCGGCCAGTTCCTTGGGTGACTGCGAAGTCAATATATATTTGCGACCCCATATCTTTGATATGATGCATCGTATCATTGCCATATACGGAATAGGATGCGAACACGACTTATCACAATCAATATTGGGAATTTACAAGCGATAAGGTCAAGAGGATGGGAAAACTGTTGACGATAATTTCAGTTAAGATAAATAAAATTTTCATGAACAAGAAGGGGATCAAGGACATCAAAGGTAAGTCTTTTGCCGGTTGCTTCTCTTGCAAGAAGAAAAAAAAGAAGTGCGACGAAGGTAAACCTGTTTGCTTGAGATGTAAAAGAAGTAGCACCGCTTGCGAATGGCCAGAACTACTTATTGAACATCGCAAATCCTCACAGAAAATAATTGATAATAAGTTACACGTGGATGAGCATAGAGGTCATGAAAATTTACGCTCAAGTGGAGCTGGGCTACCACAAGAGCTTTTGGAGATCTCAGGCGTAAACACATGCATTACAAAATTCGCAAATAGTGAACCTTATAATGTTGAAGAATATTGTTACAGCTACTTCGAAAAGAAATTTCTTCCTTCTCTTCTGCATCCATTTACACTTAACTTCCCCTTAGAGGAAGCTTTTAAGAAAGAGGCCAAAAAATCAAAAGCATTGAAGCAAATTTTTATGGCTTGTGGGGCTACCATGTTGGCATTTGAAGATATTTATTTCAAGGAAGTTTCGTATGCGATGTACCAAAACGCAATATCTACTTTGATAGAAGAAATAAGAGACTGTGATTTATCCGGATCTGAAGATTGGCTACTAATGGCCGTTCAAACTTTACAAACGTTTTGCTTCAGAGAAGGCTACATTGGACTTCCGGGTATTACCGTAGCCCCACATTTTTGTGCCGCCTTTCAAATTATATGTAAAAGGTTTTTAGATAGGAGTTATGAGTTGCTGGAGGGACACCAAGAAGCCCTTACCCTTTCTTCTGTTGAACGTTTCTCTGTAGAGAACTTTTTATTTAACTATCCCATCTCAATCTTCTTTGGAAGATACAAATGGCTTGAAAATACTGTTCCCAACCCTCTGTATGTCTTTAACTTAGATGCTCTTTGGCAGGCTTTTGACGGACTAACAGGAAGAGGTTCAATAGACTGGTTTTCGAAGATCTCGTTTGAAATGGCAGCAAAAAGTACATGGATATTGCGATTTAGATTGCCCTTAAATCAGAAAGATAGACAAAGTTGCTTGAGTATGTATGTATACTCGAGAAGAATTTTAAGTGACTTTATCAAATCGCATACCTCTTGTATGGACTCCAAAAGAGAAGAATCAATCTCGATCGCTATTGTTACACTTAGGGTATCTTTAATCATATTGAGAAAAATGCTCAGTCTTAACGACCTTGCTGCAAAAGACTTTCAAGATGATATAAGTTTGATAATAGGAGAAATGCAGAAACATGAAAATCTCATCCTTCCTGGTTGGACATTACTTGTGGGATATTGTGTATCAATTGAAATCGAGCAGAGAACCTTTTTCAGGAGCCTGTTTAGTAAACTATCCACACAGTTACACTCTAATATGCTTTCGCAAATTATACGATTCGTGGATATAATCTCTAAGGACTCTTCCTTTGAGTGTGCTTTTGATATGCTTTTCGACACCGAGGTCGTTGATACAATATGTATGCGGTAAAGTGTACTGTACATAAGTTTTTTAATTGTGTTTTCTGATAAGCGGTATTGCTACCACTTTAGGAACTATTGTAGATAACTACTTAAGAAAAGTGAATCCGTCATTTACGAAAATTATTATAGGAACAAAAATGGAGTGGAAAAAAAAAGCAGAGATAGCTCGTGAAAAGCTCTTAAGATCTATTCCGTCACAGTTGAGGATTGATGGTTCTTCAGAAGTCAACTCCATGGCCTCAATACAAGAAGCGGTTCCTCATATCATTACAAAACGAAGCAAAGAAATAATATCTTTGGATGCTGTTGATTTATTAGAGGCCATCAAAGCCAAAAAATACTCTTGTGTTGATGTGTTGCAAGCCTACAGTCTGCGAGCTGCAGTTTCACACCAGTATACTAATTCTTTGACTGAGTATTTTTCTGATGAAGGAATGCAAAGAGCGAAGGAGTTAGATGATTATTACGAAAAGACAGGGAAACTTTTCGGGCCCCTACATGGATTACCAATTAGTATCAAAGACCACTTGGAACTTTCGGGTCATCTTGCGAATATGGGGTTTGTCACTTGGGCTGATAGAAGGAGTCCCAAAGAAGAAGATGGTATTGTCAAGTCACTCAGGGATGCAGGTGCCATTTTTTACATCAAGACAGCGATGCCCATGTCTGGAATGGTATTGGAAACTACAAGTAATCTTTGGGGAAGCGTAAAAAATCCTTACAATTCCAATCTAACTTCAGGTGGGTCATCTGGAGGGGAAGCTGTCATGGTGTTAACCGGGGGTTCTGCAATTGGAGTTGGAACAGACACGGCTGGAAGCATTCGCTGCCCAGCCGCATTTTGTGGTCTATATGCCTTGAAGCCAACTTGTTTCAGATTTGCCTACACAGGAATGCTTTTTCCAAGCCCGAGCCAAATATCTATTGCAGGATGCGCCGGTCCAATAGCAAAATCAATGAAAGATGTTAAAATGTTATCCAAATTTTTGGTGGATTCAAAGCCCTGGGATAGTGACCCTAATGTGGTGCCCATACCCTGGAGAGGTGACGCCGAACAGAAGTTTGATGGAAGAAAGCTTAACTTCGGGATCATCAAGTTTGACGGTGCTGTGATGCCTCACCCACCCGTTCTAAGAGCTCTAGATACAACAGCTAAAGAATTAAGGAAAGCAGGACATGAAGTAATCGAGATTAAGCTTCCTTTTGATGGGATTGAACTAATGGATAACGCTAGCAAAATGTACTTCTTATCAGGCTTCAAAGAGTGCAAAGCTCTCTGTGAGCAATCAGGAGAGCCTTTAATCCCGGCGCTATCAAAAATCTTATCAAAATTCAAAATTGAAGAGTTCGGAGGTTCCGTCAACTTTAAGATTAATGCTTACAGAAACTCTGTACGTAAACAGTTTTTGGAAATGTGGAAGTCAACAGCTGAGAAGACTTCAAATAAACTACAGGTTGATGCTATTATCACAGCAAATTCCTCATGTTCATCATATCCTCACAACCACTTACCATGGTGGGGGTATTCAACAACATATAATGTTCTCGATCTACCGTCCTTAGTGATTCCTTTAAAAGGGGAGTTCGCTAACCCAAAACTCGATAAATATCCCGAAAGTTATATTCCAGTGAATGAATGGGATCGAGAAAACCATGAAATTTATGATCCGGAACTCTTCTCAGGTATCCCATTGAACGTTCAATTGGTGGGTAAACGCTATCAAGAGGAGGAATTATTAAAAGTAGGTCAAATCGTAGATGGCTTGTTAAATCAGATGTAAGACCTGTATATAACATAGAACACTTTTTTATGCTGCGGGATAGTTTCCCATATAGGCACTCTGATCCTATCACTTACTATATAGACTATTTAAAAACACAACTATTTACAAGATTAAAAGACAAAATTCTTACAGCTTGAGGAATTTATATCAGGGAACCAATTTTTATCAACTCCGAAAAAGCACTCATTCCAATAGCACCATATTCCCACGGTGTAAAGGCTAATGGTAAGTTTTAAAAATGTTACTATATATCATGATATCCACTAACCAATCAGGCTTTATATATTTATCTGGATTTTGTGGTTTGGACTCAAAGGCGAATCTTCTAGGAAATGGTGATGTTAAGGTAGAAACCAAACAAGCCTTAGAGAATTTAAAATACGTAATTGAGGAAGCAGGATCAGAATTCAAAAATATAATAAAAGTTAATATTTTTGTTACAGACTTGAACATGTATAAAGATATTAACGAAGTCTACGCGGAATACTTCAAGGAGAGAAAACCAGCTAGGTCTTGCGTGGAGGTCAAAGGTTTACCGGTACCCAATGCTACTGTCGAAATAGAAGCAGTCGTTATAGCTTAGATATTTCAATTTATTTATCAATGAAGTTTGATATTGTACAATAAAAGCTATTAGTTACACTTATTTCTTTTGTTGTTTCATATAACTGATAATGATGCGATTTACTCTTCCTTATAAAATTCGGCGGTTCGTACCTCAGAGGAAGACAAAATACTCTGAGTCACTTCTGGATTCCTTTCTATCAATTTAACTTTAAAATCTCTTGGAATTGCCACAAGAGCTGTTTTAAATTGGTTATAATCCACGTAATCGACATTAGGAGGCTCCGTTGTAGATGCTTCAATTCTATATACGCTCAAGATTCTGACAAGAGAGGCATATATTAGCCTCTGTGCAATATATTGACCAGAGCAGGACCTTGGCCCTCCACCAAAACTCTGATGTGGCAAGCCTTTGATGATTTTTTCGCTCAATAAATTCTCATTCAAATATCTTTCGGGATCAAAGATGTGAGCAGTTTTTCCAAAATGCCCTTCATCGTGATTAGCAGCCTGTGCATTTATCAACACCATTGTTTCTGGCGGAATTATTGCATTTTTCCATTTGACAGCTTTAACTGTCTTCCTTGGCAAACTCATAGCCGAAACAGTATAAAAGCGTCCAGCTTCCTTGACTATAGCATTTATATAAGGTATTTTCTCATCCAAAAGACTATCAGTCCAAGCATCCTCAATGTTTGGATAGTGCCTTTTGATATCTTTATATGCTCTCTCTTGGAACTTTTGGCCCTCTGTAGTTGAAAGTGACCCAAGACATGATGTTAAGGTTCCTGGAATAGTTTCAAAGCCACCAGACACAAGTGAAAGGCATATAGAATTGATCTCAACATTGTTCAACTTGGATTCATCATCTTTTAATATAGCAGCTGCAATACAAGGCTTATCGGTACCTTTTTCGATCATTACTTTAACTTTGTCCATCAACAAATTGAGATAATTATCACGACGTTCTCGTAATTCCTTTGACTTCTGGTTTTTCTCATTATTTGGGAGATATCGAAGAATTGGAATGTAGTCTTGTAAGTTTTCTGAGGCTGAACGTAAAAGAGAAATGGCAGAACCCACTGTTAAGATTTCCCTTAAGAGCTCATCATAAACATTATCCATTCTAATACCATAACATAAGGTTAAAGTTGTATTTAATGCAAGCCTTTGAATAAATGGTCGGATCAGAATTTCTGTTTTGTTATTGTCTCTTTTAGCCGTCAAATCTCTAACCAAACTATAAGTTTCCAAGTCAAACATATTGGTGTAGTTTTTCAATGCACCACGATTTAATGTCATTCCTACCGCTTTTCGTTTATTCTTACAAGAATCATCCCAGGGGGAAGACCCAATAGTAAAACCTTGGGTGGATGAAATAAGTCCATGGAAGGTGAATAATTTAGGACGATCAATCAAAGCTCCTTGAGTTCTCGTCACAAAATAATTCACTTCACTCCAAGAATTCACAACTACTGCTCTTGTGTTTCCAAGTTTTATTTGAAATACTGGTAAATTATATTTTTTCCACCAATATTCACAAACTGTAGCGTGATCTTCACCTAGTTGCATTAAATGACCCAAAACAGGCAAAGACCCTGGGATCTGAGGCAATCTCTTAATTTTTGGTATATTTGTCTCGAAAGCATACTTGTGTACAAAGTAAACGAGAGCTAATAAAGCTAGAAAATAAAACACTTTGCTTTGTTCTTCCATCTTAATCACAGGTATCAATAAAAGTGGGGGACTCTAGGTTCTTTATACCGTTAACACATACTGCACATAATTGTACGAGATAAGCTCTTCCCTCTTCAGGTCAAGATCCCGATGGCGAGCTTATCTCGGAATCCTTAGAATTTACGCATACCATAGACAGCCATGCGTTTGAATATTCAGTTCTTCTCCAGGGTAATTTTCTACCCCTTGTAGCAGCTTAAAACGACGAGTCAGTAGAAGTGAGAGAGATTCTCATTTTTTACAGCAGCATCTTCAAATAACATGGATAAGATTCTCTAACGTCAACTCGTTTCTTACTTAGGCGTAGTCTTTGAATGAACCAGTAGCGTCGTGCTTTAAAACCTGTACCGTACTCTCGTGATGTTTTTTTCAATGACTTCAATGAATACATTGATATTGGAATACGCATACTGACGACGCAACTTTAATGAATTGCTAATCACCGTATTTGCACTTCATTAAGCTGTTCACTTTGAGAGCTTCGAGGGCCCTCAGAAACTTCCTAAGCTGATAAGGCACATGACAAAAACACGTAAAAGAATTAGCTTTGATTGATTTGACGGAGGCCCTATATACGCAGGTCACGATATCTTCTTGTAAAGAAGCACAGTGTTACTTTCCCGCTACAAAACGCAAACACATGAAACCATAACTCAAAGAAAAAAAAGAAAATCTGCTCTTGTGACTAAGTCTCATAACAAAGCTGCCTAAGTGACTAAACCTCCAAACAAGGACTTGTGGTGATAGTCACGACCCAGTGAAATGATCCAGAAGTATGTGTCGCTGTGTTTACTCGGGCGATGCCTTCAGAAGTAACGACATTATTTAAATGTCGCGAAACTGGAAAAACACCAAAGACGCTGCTGCTTGGACGTAACAAACTTTAGTTAACTTAAAAAACTGCTAGTATGAGCTCTTCAGAAGACGATGTGGTTCTTTCAAGGAGAACAAAGAAGAATATTAACTATGCACAACTGGATTCAGATGAAGATGTGCCTTTAAGTCATCTAGATTCAAGAGTCAATGGAAAGTCCAAGGCTTCTTCCGCTCCTAGGAAAAGAGACAAGAATGGTGTCAAGAAAGACTCCAAATCCTCTGAAATAAAACAAGAGGACCCAGGTAAAGCTTCTAAAATGAAACAACCTCCAAGGAAAAGGCAGAAAAAAGAAGTCCAAGGAAATGGAGAATCAAAAGCGAAGAAAGTAAAGCGAGAAGATGAAGAAAATAAGGACCAGAACAACAACTCAGCACAACCAGAAAAAAGAGCAAAGAGTGAAGAAAGTATCGAAGAAGGAGAAGAAGGTTTCAAGTGGTGGGAAAATGACATGGATGGCGAACAAAAGTGGGTTAGCCTAGAACATAATGGTGTTCTTTTTCCTCCTCCTTATGAAAAGCTACCTTCCCATGTGAAACTATATTATGATGGCAAACCAATAGATCTTCCAATCGCAGCTGAGGAAGTTGCAGGATTTTATGGTCAAATGCTAGAAACCGACCATGCCAAGAACCCAGTATTCCAAATGAACTTCTTCGAAGACTTTTTGACTGTCTTAAAAGAAAGCGGAGGTTGTAGCGTTAACATAAGTGATTTTAAAAAGTTGGATTTCTCCAAAATGTATGTGTATTTTGAAGAAGAAAAAGAGAAGAAAAAATCTCTTTCAAGGGATGAAAAAAAGGTTATCAAGGCGGAGAAAGAGGCATTTGAAGAGCCCTACAAAATGTGTATGTTGAATGGTCATAAGGAACAAGTTGGAAATTTTAGAGTAGAACCACCGGGATTGTTCAGGGGAAGAGGCGCACACCCCAAGACAGGAAAGTTGAAAAGACGAGTTTACCCAGAAGACATAACTTTAAACTTGAGTCTGGATGCAAAAGTTCCTGATCCACCTGAGGGGCACAAATGGGGCGAAATCAAGCATGATAATACGGTCACTTGGTTAGCAATGTGGAAGGAAAAGATCTTTGACTCTTTTAAATATGTCCGATTTGCGGCAAACTCCTCAGTAAAGGGTGCCTCTGACTACAAAAAATTTGAGACGGCAAGGCAATTGAAATATCACATCGAAGAGATCAGAAAAGACTATACAAAAATGCTTAAAGATGAGCTAATGTTGAATAGACAAATGGCTACAGCAACTTATCTTATAGATATATTTGCATTGAGAGCGGGGGGAGAAAAAGGTGAGGAGGAGGCAGATACTGTAGGGTGCTGCTCTTTAAGATTCGAACACATCACTTTGAAGCCACCAAATATAGTGATCTTCGACTTTTTGGGTAAGGATTCTATTAGATTTTACCAAGAAGTGGAGGTAGACAAGCAAGCTTTTAAAAACTTAAGGATATTCAAGAAACCTCCAAAACAACCTGGAGATAATGTATTCGATAGAATCAATCCACCAATGTTGAACAAAAAATTTCAAGGATACATGAAGGGTTTGACTGCTAAGGTATTTCGTACGTATAATGCTTCGAAAACGATGCAAGATCAATTAGATATAATCAAAAATGAAGGTACAATTGCTGAGAAAGTGGTGGAATACAACGCAGCAAATAGGAAGGTAGCAATCCTATGTAATCATCAAAGGACGGCAAGCAAGAACCATGAAAACAGTGTTCAAAAAATTGGTGATAAATTGAAAGAACTTATGTGGCAGAAGATTAGGTTGAAGAAAATGATCATAGTTTTAGAACCTAAGTTGTTGGAACAACAGCCCAAATACTTTTCAGAGATCAACGATATTACCAAGGTGGAAGAAAAGGCTATTCAGGAAAAAGTGATACAGAGGCAAAGAGAAGGTGTTTTCAGAAAGTTACAAAGAGATAACGAAAAGCTCAAAGCTGAAGGTAAACCACCACTAGAAGAAAGCTCGATCAAGGAAAAGTTAGAAAAGATCGAAGAACTTCAGCAGGAGTTCACTGAAGAGTTACGTAGTAACACGCCCGAGGTGAAAAAGGGAACTACCGTTGAGAAGTTGAAGCTGCAAGTGGAGACCGTGGAAAATAGAATAGTTAACACAACATTTCAGCTTAAAGACAAAGAAGATAACTCAGAAGTGTCGTTGGGTACATCCAAAATCAATTATATTGATCCAAGATTAACGGTTATGTTCTCCAAAAAATTCAACGTTCCTATTGAAAAGCTCTTCACGAAGACCCTTAGAGATAAATTTAAATGGGCAATTGAGTCTACAGATCCTGATTGGAGATTTTAGCTGCGTCTATCCTAACGAGATTCATGAGATTACATAATAAATACAATATGTACACGAACTATTAAAATTCAAGTAAAAGATACCCTGTTCTCGATTTATGAGACGCGGTGTCAACTTTTCAGTCAAAATACGCGAATCGCGATATAAGTGTTTAGAGCCTTACAGTGTTGCTTGCAGCCAAAGGGGCCATCCTTCTTATGACGGAAAAGGCATTAGTATAACCATCAGTACTTAGAAGTGCATCATAATGAAACTGCGTCCAGCAAACAATTTTTTATTCTGTAATCTATAAAGCAAGCTTTAGGAAAAGAATATACATATTTTCATTCATCATTGAAAGCTCATGATATGAGGCTCTCGCACCTTGCTTTTGCTTTATCATGCGTTTGCACCAGTTGGGCCAACCTTTCATCCCCTATGCCAACACCAACATCGATAGGAGATCAAGAACGACTAGCGAGTAAAGTAACAGATGCACCAATTGTGGTCAGAGACAAGAAGAAACATAAGTCTAAGAATGACTTGCCTACTATTTCACAAGAGAGTTCGACGTCATACTCTTTTAGTGTAACTGTTCCAGAACCCACGAACTCAGATTACTCAAATCCATTTATTGAAACTTCAAAGTTACCCAGAGATTTAGTTTTCATAATAGTTGGTGCCATCATAGGTTTCATACTCTGTGTCCTTGTTCTTTGCAGAATAGTAACATATTTAATATCAAACCGGAAGGCAAAATCAGAAAGAGAATTGTATTTTCATAATCAAAACGCTGGATATTTTAACAGCAAGTTAGGGATGAGTAGTTCGGGTTCATCAATGTTAGAAAAGAGCTCAATGAGCTCAACTGCAAGCACTTACATCATGTCAAGGCAAAATTCAGCCTTGAACTTGATGGATGCTCAATATCAATATCTGTCCAAACAGGGACGTAGTTATAGAGATAACGCTAGCAATAGAGGATCCATGTTTATCAGTCCTGTGCAAGAAATTATGAAATTGGGGGGAAGCAACTCACAGCTTGAGCTCCCACTTTATAACAAGCCTTCAAATGCAATGTCATCCGCGTCTTTACTAATTAATCTGACAGATCAAGCATCCGTGTCCCCTGACAACTTCATTCATAATGAGCCTGATAAGAGTTACAAAAGTCAGAGCAGACATGAAAATCACAACCTGCAATTGAAGAGGCCACCCAGTCAACTCTTAGATGATCTCATATATACCGACGACTTACTCGGTAGCATTAGGTCCCTGCCTTGAGCAGTACTGTATATGTATAAATGAACATAAAATAGTATTAATATAAAGGTCAAACACGTGATATATATATGATCCTCTAAAATCGAATCCGGAGAACCTCTCCCAATTCTTTGACAATATACTTTTTTTTCCATTGAATTGAGACAGACGCTTAACTGACTCAAAGTCTTTGCTTGCTTTAAGTATTCCAAGGTAGTTTATAAAAAATGAATAAAGTTGGATTCAAGAAAGGAACTCAGATTGCTTCAAGAAGCTTGAAGTTTCCCCAGAAATCAATTCATTCTTCATCCTTTCAATTAGCGAAGAATGACAGCTCTACTATTGACTCATTCAGGTTGCCTTCGCAAACTTCAATAAACGAATGGGAATTCAGATATGACTTTGTCCCCAAGGTATCGGAGCCAAAGATCCCCCCAGTAACACCTGAGGCGGTGAAGCAAGACATAGCCCACAACAAAAAGACCGAAATTGAGAGTGAGCTTCTTCATAAAGAACATGCTTCGTCCTCTAAAGTTGAAGCAAATGCAGCTCAAGTTGTTCATGGTGGTGAATCGGTCACTTCACAGCCGGAATACATTCAGGATAGAGGATCTAGACCAATTGATGCCTTCACAAACTCAGAAGGGGAAGCACAGCGCAAGCCAGCCAATAGAGATAAATATGTCCACAGCTCCATCAACCCTAACATAAACCAGAGTGAGGTTGTTAACTTAGGTGAAAATGAGGTGCACCACAAGGTTTCTGACATTGACAAGCAAACACCAATCGTTGATGATATTGAACATGATAACTTGCACAAATCTCAAGGTGAATCAGCAGGGAAATCAGACTCAGCGAAGTCGAAAATAGGGATATCTGCTGCCTTAGGTGCTATCGGAGGGATATACTATTACTCTTCTGTGTCAAAGAAGGAGGAGACAAAGTAGACAATAATACTCCGTAAGACATGTTAATTTATTTACAACAGGGTAAATAGTGAATGTCAAAATTTATACTTTTAAGTGAGATATATATCGGTATTTACAGATGAAAGATTCGGTACTTAAAGTTTTAAACTAAAAAAAAACATTTCCCTAAACCGAAATAAATTCGATCAGTAACCACGAGAGGCCTCTTGACATGCTTTTAATTGCTGCAAGTAGTAATCACAAATTTGCATGTTTCCATCATTGTCTTCCAAGCACCTGGTAAAGTTTCTAGCATCACCATCACAATGTCTAGCTTGTTCTTGGAAGCCTTGTTGTTGTTGACTAGCTACCATCTGTTGGTCTTGAGGCTGAGCAGGCTCTGAGCGACCTCCAAACATAGATGTAATACCAGCCCCAAGAGTATGTCCAATTGTAGATCCAACAGCTACTCCAGCAGCTGTTGAGGCCATTTGACCGAACAAACCTGGCTGACTACTTTGAGATTGAGCCGGTGCAGGGTGAGAGGCTGCTGTAGGGCGCTGGTAGGCCGGTGCTGGGGAATGAGCAGCAGTAGAAGCTGACCTAGTTTGTGTTCTAGCAGCTGGTGCGGATCTCCTTTGTCTAGGCATTTCGATTATATTTACCTGGTCTTTTAATGGTTGTAATTTTTTCTTAACCTCAGCCTATATATTATGCAAATAAGTGGCAAAACCGAGAAGATTCTTTGTTTCCCGAGAAGTCCTGAACAGTAAAATATTTGTAGTTTTCAGGTGAGTTTACACGTGATTACTATTGACTGGATACCGAGACATCTATGGGTCTCCATAACCATGTCTGATTAAATAGATATTACACAAACTTCTTGTCTCGTGCAGGCTCTGGTATCGGAAAAGCCCATGTCAAGAAGGGTTGCTTATGCTTGTCCTTATAGGTAAATAATCTGTTCACGCATTCGATCAATACGAAAATTCCAATTGAATAATTCACACGAGAGATAGGGCACTCGGTGTTATACTGACTATCATGTATCACTCTGGAGGAGGCTTATCACGAAATAGACATCTTATACCTAACTTCCTTAAAGTGGTGACAAGTCGTGATATGTCTTCAGTGTCACATTATGAAACATTGGAGCTTCCAAGGAATGCAACTATTAAAGATGTAAAGTCCCAATTTAAACGTCTTAGCAAAAAATATCATCCTGATCTAAATACTCACTTGACAGCAGAGGAAAAAGAAGATAATAATAATAAATTTGTTAGCATAGTTACGGCATATGATGTGTTGAAAGACAGCAAAAAGAGGAAGAAGTATGATATGGATTTGAAAGGCTCCGGACTAGGGAACCAAGTGCAGTCCAATAGGAGTGAATGGCATAATAAATACTACGGTGAAGCACGCTACTATTCTAAATCCGGTAGACATACTTCTGCTTCAGGCTTGAATTCATCTCGGAATCGAGTTCATTTCCATCCAAGTGGCTACAGTGATAAATCCACCTTTGATGGTAGGCATGTGAACTACGGAGATCGGTTCAATGTGCCCCATTTCGATTATAATGAACATTTATCTCGAAACTTAAAGTTCGAACAGAGAATGATCAATAAGAGACTATCGGAAGAAGATAGAGACCAAGTATTGAAACAGCTTAGTAAAGATGGTGATACATCAAAACTCTCTGAAGAGTTAATTACCAAGCACTTGATGAGACAAGCGCACCATACTTATAACAGCGGAAGTTCTTTTCGGGGAACAAGATTTTCAAATAGTCCTTCACTGTCAACCAAGAACCCTTACATGTATGAGAGTCCTAATGATGACTCTGGCTTCCTTAAAACATTGATGTTTCTAGGAGGTGCTTCTGGTTCCATCTATATCCTTTACAGTCTCTTTTGCTAACAATTACAAAATATAGTAACAAAGCGTAGTTAATGAGATATTCTTCAATGTGTAAAAGGATTTTCTACTAATAATGTTCTCTATTTTCTGATATTGTAAATTACATGAATTATACAAATGCAATTATGTATGTTCGAAAAGTTGTCGAATGAAGCGCATCCATCAACGGTCGACTTCACCGAAAACCAAATCCATAGTACCGATGATAGCAACAGCATCGGCTAACAAGTTACCTCTTGCAATATGATCAAATGCCGCCAAATGAGCGAAACCTGGAGTTCTGATCTTACATCTGTATGGTCTTTCAGAGCCATCAGAAACAACATAAACAGCCATCTCCCCCTTTGGAGCCTCGATTGCTGTGTATGTTTCACCTTGAGGAACCGCATATCCTTTAGTGTAAAGTAAAAAGTGATGAATCAAAGCCTCCATATCAGATTTCATGAGGCTTCTAGGTGGAGCAGAAACCTTGTAATCTTCAGTTTTAATAGGCCCTTCAGGCATATCATTGATACACTGCTCAATGATTCTCAAGGATTGTCTAAATTCTGCCATTCTACACAAGTAACGATCATAACAGTCACCATTCAAACCAACTGGAACATCAAAGTCCACTAACTCATAAGCATCGTATGGTTGTGCTTTTCTTATATCATAGGGAACTCCAGATCCTCTTAACATAACCCCAGAAAGAGAATAGTTCAAAGCATCCTCTGCAGTGACAACACCAACATCCTTGGTTCTAGCCTGCCAAATACGATTATCAGTGACTAATTCTTCGACTTCATCTATTCTATCACCAAATTGCGTAGCCCACATATATATATCATCCAATAAACCAGCAGGCATATCTTGAGAAACTCCACCCGGTCTCACATAGTTAGAATGTAAACGAGCACCAGAAACTCTTTCATAGAATTCCATCAACTTTTCTCTTTCCTCAAATCCCCACAAGAAAGGTGTTAAACCACCGACATCCATAATATGAGATAAAACAGACATACAATGGTTTAAAATTCTAGTTATCTCGCCAAACAATGTTCTGATATATTTGGCTCTTAAAGGAACGTCAATATTCAATAACTTCTCAACAGCCAAGGCAAATACTAATTCATTTGTCATCATAGAAACATAATCCAATCTATCAAAATATGGAATAGCTTGCATATACGTTTTGATCTCGATTAATTTCTCGGTACCTCTGTGCAAGAGACCAACGTGTGGATCTGCTCTCACAATTTCTTCACCATGTAATTCTAAAATCAATCTCAACACACCGTGAGCAGCAGGGTGCTGAGGACCAAAGTTGATAGTAAAGTGCCTAATCTTTGTATTCTGCTTTTCGACATGCTTTGGATCATCATCCTTTCCCCACGTCATGTCAACTTCATCCATTACTTCGGTGAAGGTAGTTTTACCAAAAGTTCCCAGCTCATCAGAGTATCTTTGAGCTTCTCTACCCAAAGCGTTAGTATACGGTGTCCGCTCCTCACCTTGACTGGCGTTCATTCTTTGAACGCCAGCAGAGAAATACCTGTTTACCCCTCTATATGTAGAATGAGCCAATCTAAATGCTCTGGATATATTATTGATCCTTAACATCTCGAGCTATTAACAACACCTGTGGAAGAGCCTTTCTTAATATTTACCCTGTTGTGCTATCTTCTCCAAAATAATTTAAAATATTGAAAATCCTAAAATGATTTATGCTCATTGGCTACCTTTAAGCGCACTGATCACATGATATATCAGCTGATAGTTTTTTTCTTCCCTTTTTGCTGTGGGACTATATGCAGCTCTATTCGCTTTTATATAATATGAATAACACGTGATTAGATGTATTTGTCGTGTGAAGCAATCTATGGCTCCTAAAACAGAAAGCCGGTAAATGGAACTGTGCTTGCAGAGTACCGCGCCATCTCTTCTATCGCGTAAAATAAACCGTATATATTGAAGCGGTGCTTGCAGATGGGTCCGCAGAGTCCAGGAAAAAAAAAAAACCTCTTCAAAACCAGTTAGTGTATGCTAAGTAGACAGTTTAAGTTTATACGCATAACAAGTTGAGGTGATAGGGAACAAATAGAAGCTTACAATAAGCATAGTTTAAGCAAATTGATTGGAATATTTTTGGCTGCTTTGGGTAAATAACTGCAACGGGTGTCACAATACATACGTTTTAATCAAAGAAACTAACTTATTAAAAGGCTTTATTATTTGTATCTCTTTTTTTCGGTAAAGATAGGCCTTATACTGAAATAGACGTCTTGCATTATTTTATTCAGGAATAGTACGAACTTGGCACGAGAACTTAGAATGATGTTTGATACGGGAAAACGAAAAACAGAAGACACTATAGACTCAAAAAAAACCAAAAACTTTGTCAGTGAGACTGAAAGACAAGAAGACATTACGTCAAATGAATGGCCAGTATTCACGCATCCTGAAGGTGGCATTATCAAGATCACTCCGTGGGGCTCATTAAGGCAGTTCCCTAACAAAAACGGCAATACTGTTACAAAATTTGAGGATAGAAGTTTCCAGGACTACTCCTTCGATTCCAAGAATCTAAACAACATTTATGAATATTCTCCTTCAACTCCGAAATCACTTTCGCATAATTTTAGTCCCTCGCCTGATAGAATTAAGCTTAGTCCAAGCGATGAAGCAGAAAACTATGTTATCAATGGCTATCAAAATCAGACGCCTAACTCAAGCTCGAGTCCCCTAAAAAGAAGTCCTGAGCATCAAGACATTGCTCATTTTCCTCATGAGCATGAAAACTATTTTGGAATGGAGCAACATGACGACGTTGACTATACTGATCAAATGAATGGGCAATGTGACGAAGAAATGAAAAGCTATTAAATCTTGTAAGGAAGCTAAAATAAAGTTAGCTTATTGTAAATTAGAATAAATTTGTACATTAACTTGTCTTAGAGTTATCTATATTATTTCATCTATCGTAAAACGTGACTTTATCTTGACATTATTATGTTTAAGTTTCAAGTTAGAACACTTACTAAGCCGTCTGGATGAACTATAAATTGATGGCAATTTAATTCACCTCTTGCATCTATCTTGTCTAACTTCAGCGTTAACTTGTGAAGATTATAAGAACTAACCAAAAGATCGATATCACCTTTTGAAATGATTTCCTTCTTTTGACTGTCATTTAGGTACTCAAGGTAGTTGGACAAAGTTACCCTTTTACCATTCCACCTATCATAAGAATTGAGGTCAGGAATGCAGCTACTTATGTATTGTTTCTCCAAAAACGAATACTGACGATCTAAAGAAAAAAATTTCCATCTGTCAAAGCTTTTAGCAAACTGATCTGGGCCTTCGTTCAACAGGATCAGTTCTATGCTGGATGAAAGTGAACCCAGTCTTTGTTGTCTTGAAGAGAATAAAGAATTACCCACAGATGAACACCTGCTAACTCCCAGAGTTTCAACGCATTCTTTACCACATTTCTCCTCTTCGAAGGACTTTGATACTCTTCTAGCATTCAGTGAATCATCATGCTCCAAACTATGGCCCAAGCCAGCTGCTGCAGCAGTAGCATATAGAAGTGCGTTATTTCTTCGATCATTTCTACCAGGTATACTTTTCAACAAAGATATACTTCTATCTTCCAAGGGGGCGCTCAAATCTCTTCCAATGGTAAGATTTCTAAACCAGTGGGACATACCGTAAAAAGACCAAAATTGTAGAAGAATTTGTTTTAATTCTATTCTAACCCTCAACACATTTTCGTATTTCACAAAAGATGCTGGGTTATTGCTATCGCACATCACGTCATCACCTCTTGTTGAGGTAATGAGTCTGGTTAAAGAAGGAGCTTTACCTATAGCCAGATTAGAAAGTGTATAGCTCTTCAATAATTGTCCCTTGCATTTGAAATTTTTAAAGTCTTCTTCTGAAGACAGTGGTTCTAAAAGCATTTTGTTATCACGTAGATCTTCATAAAAATTAGGTAGAATTTTCTCTAAGATATTAGAGCGCTTTGATTGCTTTATTTTGGTCCTTAGTTTTCCAGTTATGGACTTCTGCAATCTTGAACTCATTTCTGTACTCGAGTATGGATCCATTGAGTAAAGGTCAGCTATAAACTCTTCAGAGTCACATTGAGCACCTCTCTTCAGATGATCAAAATTTTCTGTCAGTTCTTGGACTTGATTTGTCTCGCTATAAAGTGCAATGATCAACGATTCGAGCTTTTTATCGATATTCAATGCATAAATGTTAAGCTGAGTCGATCTGAGCTCTAAGAACACTGGTTTCCATGAACGGCTACCCTCATTTTGATGATACGGCGTTAAAAATTCTGTCTTCATTAAGGCACAACCGTAAAACTCTAATGCTGGGGAGTATAACGGAGGAGGCGCTTCCTCATAAGCTGGAGGAAAGATATCTGCACCATCCATTTCCCTAGTAAATTCAAATATTTGTTAACTTTGTTAATCTGTGTTTATTTATACTACCCCACTCTTAATACCCAAATGTTCTGTATACGACTAATTTGCGGGTTATGTCGATAGATTCTTAGTATTTTCTTGCCAAGCACTTAGTATTTGAGCATTTAGCTATACTACGGGGAGAAGTTTTATAAAAGTATTGCCGAATATGTTGGATTTGCTATCCTGACAATCAAATGCTGTATAACGTCATAGGGTTCTCGGTATAGGACCGTTACTCCGGTTCTTCTGCTCTCTTACAGCTAAAAAAGCGCGAACGCTACGTCCGAAGCTGACAAAAGAGCGACAAATAAAATTAGCTAGCGACGCACTCAAGTTGGCTTAGGTTCGGAAGACATGCAACCTATAGACAGGTATGATGCATATTCTTTTACTCACTAAAGTACATTGGGAACATACATATGTCATTAGGTAAGTATGCACATTTGTCTCTACTATATATTTTAACTATCCAATATTACTTTTCGTTGCTTTGGGCTGAATGATTCAATGTGACTACTCAAACTTACGGGAGGTCAAATAATGCAACCTTCTTTCTGCGTGCTATATAGTTTAAGCCAATAGTAATCGAACGTAAAACTAAAAATTCATAAAACTGAACTCTAGTTGCCGCCCCTCTTTGATCCGCTCTCCAAATAATCGATAACATTTTGTAACAATTCCTGCTTCTTTGTAGCCAATTTAATTTTTCCTTCAGAGTTCCTGGCATAACTTTTTAGGCTATCAAGAGATAAATTGCTGAGAGCTCCTTCCTTCCAAGCAGAGATCACTTCTTCCAGACTAGGTACTGTAGCATTGCTTTTTGGCTTCTTTGGGTGTGGTAGTTCGTTAGTCTCTTGGCTTTTTCTTGACTCAGATCCTCGCGAACTTAATGCTAACCGCATTTCCTGGATTTCTTTAAATTGCCTCTTTAAATTCGAGGAGTTTTTCATTTGATAATGAAATTCATTAGCCCTTAACGTTGTTATATCGTTCTTCTCTAATATATGTGAATCTTCGGAAACCCCAATCTGTAATAGATTATGCTTTATCGTATTATAAAAATATCTTAAAGATGGGTTCGGATAATCAGAAGGATTAAAGTTGTCCCATTTAGTACCTTTGATAATTTCCTTCAAAGTTTCCTTGATAGCAAGTGATGATTGCTTTTCGATATCAGAAGAGTCCTTGCTCTGTTGATCAGGCAAAGTTCGGATATCGTCTAACCAAGGCATTCTAATTAAAAGGAACCCCTCTGGGAGATCCTGTTCTTTTCTTATAAACCTAGAAGATCCAATAACTCTAGTGGGGTAGAGTGCAAACAACAGAGGAAGCGAGTTTCTTTTAATACATCCAAAAACTATAGCATACTTTTCAAGTTCCACACAGCCCTGATATAAGGAAGAAAATGTGGTGAACGACTTCAGATACCCCCCCTCACTAAAAGAGGTTCTCATTCCATTATTCAAATCAGGAGTTATAAAAATTGGAGGGCTTGTATTATAATGGGATTGAAATGTGGAAATGCTTTTGAAAGTGATCAACTTTAAATACGGAGCCTTTGAGAAACTCGGAGCTTTGCTAGACTCGGAATCATCATCACTAAGGGCCAGTAAATCCCTTTCATTTAACATTTCATTATTCCGAAACTGTCTAGTATCATGATCAAAGGAATAGTTTTTCAAAAACTTTTCTTTCTGTAAATCCAAGTAAATGACCTCGTCTCCAGATAGCTCATATCCTCGTCGAAGAGTATAATTAGCTTCTGACTTCATGTTCCCTGATGAAGGCTGATCAACACCAGCTTGCTTGAGTGCGATCTCTCCGTTTGTATGCTGATTCTTCAAGATGGTATTTAAATAGACTACCTTCGGATACTCATCCTTCGTATATATATGTTTGAATTTTTGTGCTTTAGCAACCAGGTATAAGGAATATCCTTTCACTGAACATGCAAGACCTCTTGTCTCTCCTTCGCCTAGTATAAGGTCGCACGAAAACAAGATGCGCCTAATTTGTTTTAGCCTTAAAATGGATTTATTGATTTTCTTAGATAAAACTGTATTTTTGAATAGGCTAGACTTTTCAGAGAGTCCATTGAAGACAAATTTTGAATACTCCGAGACATCTTTCAAACTCTTAAGATAGTCTGTGTTTAAAAAGATGTTTTTATATAGACTCATGTTGAAAGGAACTCTTTCATTTTGATTAGAGTCCTTAAACTTATCTAAGAACATAGGCTTAATACGATAGTTGAAACTTTCAAAGTCATTTATTATCCTCCATAATGTTTCCTTAGTACTATTATTCTTGTAAGGAACGTCATTGTTTGTAAACCATACCAATTTCTTGTTGTTGAATTGCTTTTTCCGATTTAACTCGTCCATCATCTTATTAAGAATCATTTTCAATTGCTCAGTATCCTCCTGCTCATTGTATATAATCTTGCTATCCAAGGAGCTGATTCCGTTCGCGTCATCCAATATAGTGTCGCTTAAGATTTTCATGTTGGGGACATTTAAATCATTGAGCGTGAACATTCTTGTCAATCCAGGAACCTTCATAGGCCTCATCAACGAAGAAGGCTTACAGTTGTACATGTATATCCCAATCCCAGTTTTGGGCATTGTAATTATTAACTCTGACATTAGCTCATTAATACTTCTTAGAATCTCAAAAAGTTGAGAGGTGTAATCAAGCTCCTTCAAGGGTAAAAAAAGCTCAGGTGATAGTTCGATCAAAAATATAATTCCATCATGCATCTCAAACTGTTTAAATAACATATCATCCTCCTCATCATCATCATTATCGTTGTAGTTCATATTTAATTCCTAACAGAGTAGCTAGTATTAGTACAAAATTATGTTCCTGTTTATCCGCTAGAGTGAGGAACCGAAAATCCCAAAAAAAAGTGTTTTAAACGCAAGGAGATCAATTTTTTTTAATTGTATATGTGGGTATCTCTTCAAGCATTATGGCGATCCAATTCATCCTAGTATTGAACAGGCAGGGAAAATCTAGGCTCTTGAAGTTTTTTGATCTGTTACATTCCTCGCAAGATAAGCTTAGAATTGTTTCGGAAGTTCACCGGCTTATATCATCTAGGGATTCAAGAAACCAGTCAAATTTTGTTGAATACAAGCAAAATAAGCTTGTGTATCGCCGATATGCTGGCTTGTACTTCATCTCTTCGATTGATATATCCGATAATGATTTAAGCTACTTAGAGGCATTGCATTTTTTTGTTGAAATACTAGACACGCATTTTGATAACGTTTGTGAATTAGATCTCGTGTTCAATTTCTATAAACTTTATATTATTGTTGATGAAATATTCTTAGCTGGTAAGCTACTGGAAGTATCCAAAGAAAAGATATTGGAAAGATTAAGTTATTTGGATAAGCTTGAATGATCAACTCCTGATTCAATCTTGAGGATAGGCCTATGTGTTTGATTGTTCATTCCCCTCTCAGATATTATGTTCCACAATATTCTTTCTACATCTTCGATGCTTTTGTTATCAACATTCACATTAACTATCGTGTTGTCTCCTTTTGAGGGTAAAATTTCATTGAAACATTCCTTGACCACTTTTTGAAATTCCATTTTTTCATATCTTTCCTCTCCCCATCCTTTTCTATTGCCTAGTTCTTCTAAACTCAAGGTTAAAAATATGGTTAAATCCGGCGCTGGAAGACCTATATCGGGTCCCAAAAGCCAATCAATGCTTGAAATTTCGGCCAGGTTCTGTCTGTTGAGTCTCAGTTTAGCTAAAGAGTATGCAATTCCAGAAAATACATATCTATCAACCACTAAATTTATTCCTCTATTTAAATCCTCCATCATTTGCTCAGCTATTTCCCACCTATTGGCCAGAAATAGTAAATGTGCAGACTGATCACTCAATGTGAAGTTTGAATTCGTCAAGTAAGCATTTATCACTCCACCTATAGGGGTCGATCTGTCTGGAAACTTTAGAAGCTTCGCATATGGTAACTTATCAGCTAACAAAGACGCTTGCGTCGACTTTCCAGAACGATCTAGCCCCTCTATCAAAATAAACTGACCCCTTGACGATCCCATATTCTAAAATATCGACACACATTCGCAGAAGCTTATATTGCGCGTAGCAATTTTTTGAAGATTAAAAAATACGTGCCATACTTCAATAAAAGAGGAGAAAATACTACAGAACCATCTCCAGTGGGAACTATTCAAAAAAAGAGTGTAGGTCCTCGGCTATTTAATGTCTCCTTGTATCTCGTTTGTTGAAGAAACGTAAATGCTTCTAGAACTTATTTCATACTTTTTTGGAGCTTGGCAAGAAAAGAGGAGTTTGATTTAACATGTACATTATTCTTCTTTCACTGATATCTTGCTCGTCACGCTGTTCTTATAAGCTGAACTGAATATATATAACAGTCAGCTCCACTGATTAGTTTTAGTTATTGAAACTGCGCACTTGAAATTCATTTTGACGAATCAATTTCTGGTTTGTCTGCTTTTAGCCACTCCTTGCCCATTTCGAACTGATCATGATCGTGTGTTCAGCGTTTAGAGACTTTGGGTCTTCAAGTGAGATCGAAAAAACAGAAAAAATACCGAAAGAGGAGAATTCAGCATCCGAAAATGAATTTCTCTAATACCTTTTCCTTTCGAGATCAGTAATTTAGTCCTATTTAATACTTAGTTTTTTGGCCTTCCTGCGTTCCTTTTTTTGAAACAGTTGCAAACCACTAGCTTCAAAACACGAAAAACATTAAACTGAATAGGTGGATGTTGTATACACACTCAGACAGTTGCTCTGTTAATATCCTTAATAGTATGTTCATCATGTGCGCTGCCCAAAAGGGACTTATGGAGGCGCTGCCAAATGGGACAATGTTACTGAGCATCCACCAAAGAGCAATGTAATAAGCTTAAGGTATTTATGTATTGTCTGATTGTTCAGATTCAGAAGTTTCGAAGTAATAGGAAGAAATAGAGATATTAGATTTTATTCTAAAAGACAACGCAGGCGGTGTAAAATTTCGATTTACCTTTTTTACTTTCAATGGTAAAATATCGTACACATTTTTTTTTTTTTAAAAATATTGCGCTAGGAAATCTTCAAACTCGAAACACGTCAGAGTCCTCCTGCAAGATTAGCGAACAACTTTATCTTTATATTTATCATAGTATCAACACATCTTTTACTTAAACGAGGAGTTTAAGGCTTTTTGGTACTCATAGATGTCTAGCATTCGTTTATTAACAGGTATGTAACCCAACAAGATTGCTAAGATCAATGTTTTTTTAAGTTGACTAACATTCAAATAGTTGGATCAAATCCCAACCTAGTCTTTTATGCGTGGAGACTACATGAGACTCGATCAGTAGATGTAACAGTGGTTAGTCCATGTACAGATTTTTCTAAAGGTATAAACTTTGTCTCCGAATCGTTAGGTAGTCAGTTATTTAAACCTTTAAACGCATTTAACAAACTATCATCCCTCGAAGAAAAGACGAAATTTGACATAATAATAATGAGTTGTACATCTTTACAAGAATTTCAAACACTTTGCAGTGATTTGTCACCTTTTGTAACTGCTGAAACTCTTTTTGTTATCGAAAGTACGGGCTATGTGAACTTAGAGCCTTTTGTTCAGCATAGCTATCCGAGGGCTAAAAACTTAAATGTTGGGGCTATTATGAATGAGTTTGATGTAAGGCAGATTGAGTCGAATAAGTTTCTACATTCGGTAAAGAATAATGATACGAGGGTTTTTCTTGGATCTTCGTTGAAAACAAGTATGTTGAGTAAATCTTCTAATTTCCAAAGATTGTACAAACTATTCCAAATGGTATACGAAGAATCAAATAATAATATAAGTTTGTTGAAGTCACTAAATCCCAAGGAGTTTATGACCTATCAATGGAAGTTAGCACTCCCTCGTATTGCTTTCAGTCCTTTGACTATAATTTTTGAAACAGAGTTCCCAGAAGTATTAGCAAACCAAATTTTATCTAAACCATTGATGACTGGGATAGTGAATGAAATCTTCAAAATTGTCAAGAAAATGGATTGTAAATTAGTCAAAGGTTATGAAAACGAGAGTAATTTATTGAAAAATTGGTCCCGCTGTTACCCCAAAACCTCTAACAATGAGTCACATATGGCATCTCCACAGTTATTTTTTAACTTTTATCAAGAAAATGATTTGGAACTTGATTTATTGTTACTCCAGCCCATATTGCTAGGTGACGATCATGGAATTCGTACCCCTTATTTGGAAAATCTTTACTCAACAATGAGTCAGTATGTGAAGATGAATGATTCCAAAAAATCTAGGTCTGTGTTTTTTTCTAGAAAGCCTCATGGTGTAGATGTGGATCGCGTTAACGAGGATTATCATACCAAAGTAAGTCAGATCAACTTAATGAATCAAAACCTTTCTAAAATGGAAGCGGATAAACAAGAATTGGATGCTTATCTAAAGAACAAGATGATGCTTAAGTCTCAAATGGAGAACGATTTGACCAGAATGACTAATGATTTCAATACTCTTAATTTGAATATAGACAGATCAAAACAAGATTATGAAACACATATGGCAAATCTACGGAAGGCTCAATCTCAATATGAG
The DNA here is from genome assembly GCA_030574455.1 of Priceomyces fermenticarens. Lineage (NCBI taxonomy): Eukaryota > Fungi > Ascomycota > Pichiomycetes > Serinales > Debaryomycetaceae > Priceomyces > Priceomyces fermenticarens. The sequence continues at coordinate 251,022 of JAJMEZ010000011.1, read as the reverse complement.
TCTGCTATCAACAAAACGTCGCAAGAGAAACAATTCAACTCACCAAAGCCACAAACATACGAACAAAATTCAGCAGGGCATGCACCAGTCCCTGGTCTGTTCCCGATGGGCAGCGATCAGGACCCTAAACTTTTAAGAGGCTCTCTCCAACCAGGTGATGATCTACACGATTTAGCTGATATTGCATTGTATGGGGACACTTTGAACGGGGAGATGCCAGATAATTCTCAAAACGGTCATGCTGATATTTATAAGGGCCCTGGTCTGTCTGGCTTACAGCCTCAAATACCAACACAACCAAGACGAATGGAACCGCAATTTAGTAATGGTGGAGATGTACAGCCTATGAATGGTAATGGTATGGTCAGCAACGGGTACCATCAACAATTACGAGAAAAGGAATTAGAGCTCCAAAGAAGGGAACAAATTCTACAAAGTAAAATGATGATGAACTCAGCTGATCAATATCAAGGTTATAATGGAGATACTTACAGAACTGGTCCCGATCATTATTCTCAGCAGAAATATAATAGGCCACATCAACAATCGTATTTTCAACAGCATCCTCCTCAGCCAGGTGCAAACATATCTACCTATGGTCAAGCTCCAAATGGTTATGGTACAATCCCTCTTGAACAACAGCCCCCGCATGGCCTTCCATCAGCTGGATTACCTTTAAATGGCTTGCCTCCTAATTTGAGAAATCAACGTATCCTGCAAATGAACATGCAACCTAGAAGACAAAGCTCATTTCCTACTGCTCATCAGGATGCTATGGCTGCTCAATATCATCCTCAGTCTTATAAGTCTTCGAGCTTCAGTAATGCTGCACCTATAGATCCTCTCATTGAACAGAGGTTCAAGGCTAACCCCAAGAAAAATCGTCGTTCGGCCTACCCTCAAATGAATGTTAACATGGATGGAATAGATATAGGTGGAAGAGGAGGAATGCCAATGCCAGGTGCACAAGCGAGAGCTGCAAGTAGACCTAAGGCTCCCTTACAAACAACTGCAGTGAGCCATCATTCCAGCATGACAAAAGATGCTGTTCATCCAAATGGCAACGCTCAAAAATTTTTACAGCCACCCCTTGTCCAAGGCTCTAATGAATCATCTAACTCATCTTCCAACTCTGCAGCTACAGGTGATACTCCTGAAACAATAGGAGGTGCAGACAATATTGATCCAAATGGAGTACTGATCAAGGTACCTACGACAGAGACATATCAGCCATTGGGAAAGACATCTGGGACAAGTAAAGATAGTTGGGAACATAAAAAGAAAAAGAAGGGACTTTTTAGGAAATGATTCATCAGTGTACTTTACGCATTTCTTGTCTTGGGAATCTATTTTCTTTTTTGTATACGTTTATATTTGGTATCAATTTAGTGTGTATATACGCAAAAGAATATTTGAAGTTAACGATTCGTGGAATTGTGAGATATTTAGTGTTGAAACTTTAGTAGAAGTCGGGTACATTAGAAAAATGGGTAATAAAAGACTATTTTACCAAGACAATGAGCAAGTTGTAACGAAACCGGGTTTCAGTGAAGAAATATCGTCAGAATTGAAGGATCAAGAGTCCCATCAGGGCCACTTTTCCTCAGTAAAGGGTATGGGAATTAGATCAACACCTTTTTTAGAGAAATACTTTAGCAAACTCAGAAAGAGTGTTTTCCAGAAAACTGCCGTGTTTGAAGCTGAGTTAGAGACTCAAAGGTCAGCTTTTAATAATGAATTAGCGGGCCTCAAGTCTTATTATGATAAAACCGTCGTAGAACCTGTTCTTCCAAATTTGACGTATGTTTTGGCGGCTTTATTTACTGGAGCGATTTTAACAAACAAAAGAACATTTCCTGTCAGATTTTTGACACCTCTTGTTTTTGGTGGGGTTGCTTTTCATTATTTGACACCCAGGACCTTCCAAAATGTGACTTACTCGTTGAAATCTTATGAGGGCCAAAAGTTTCCTGTCTTGAGAGAGACAAGGGAAAAGGCTGCTCAAAGTCTATCGAAGAGTCTCACAGCTGCTAAACAAGAGACACAAGCAGCCAAGATCAAATTACAGGATTCAATACATGACATTAGAGCATATATTTATGATTTATTGAATTAAAAGTTCAACTACAATTTTATTTACTTGATGATATTGTAAGTTGTATATGCCATTGCGATGCCTCCAATAAAAATGAGAGCATAATCCACCAAGCCTAGTAAATATCTTCTTTTGTTCTCCAATGGCGTTAAATTTGGATCTGGCATACAGCAACCTTTGAGGTGCAATAAAGGAGGATACATATAGACCAAAGGAATACATGCAAAACACCCAATGAAGGATACAAATTTATCCAAATTCTGACCTCCGTATATAGCCACAAATGCAGTTAGTAGAACAAACAGAAGTCTAAACAAGTTCTTCATCCATTTCACACTCAAAGAATTTTTGCCAGTTCTGATGAAAAGTTTGGACTCAACCAACCTAATAGCCGGAAAAAGCTGAATAGGGCTAGACAAAAGAATGGCTATGGAGTATAGAAGCTGTACTGAGTTGACGAGTATGGACGTCGGAGGCAAATTCAAAATAATCACAGTTTTGATGTTGTCCCCATACGTTACGTACCCGAGGGTACCTATGAGTATGAAAATGAAGGATATCGTGATTATTACCTGAAAAAGTACTTTGGGGAACTCATTAGGTTTTATCATTGACTCTTGAATAGGAATAATTAACCCTATTCCTTCAAAAGCGAATATAGCTGTACCAATGAACAAAGAGAAATCATTTTCATTAAAAACGAAGTTTATGTTGGGCCCAAATTGTCCATGATCCCATAGGTCAGCTGAAACATAAAACACTACTGTTGCTAATCCAATTAAAATGAAAATATTAGCCATTAGTGCCAGCAAAGACAATTTTGTTATATCCCTGACCAACGATAATGGAAATAAGACTATAACCTGTGCAATGGTTAGCCATATTATCTCATAATCCATGCCTAAGGTGTTCTTCAAAAATGATTTCATGTTTTCCGAAGTGAAAACAATATAAGCAGCGACAAATCCGAGCTGGGAAATAACAATTGAAAAAAGAATGAGTATTTGGAGCCACTTTCCATACAACTTGAGTCCTATTTCGCCAAATCCGGATACATTTGTCGCCATTTTTGCAAATGCCAACGTCAAGTAGCACCAAAGAGACAATGCACCAAAGATCAGCAAAACAGAAATTGAAAAAAACAAGCCACCATTGGAAAAGGCCTTCGGTAGGAATAAAACCCCGGTTCCAACAAAGGCTTTGAGAAGTAAGAAATAAGCCTTGGTATTTGTTGCAGTCCCAGCTGTTTTATTTGTCAATGGTAGCTCTTCTTCATTATACATTTGAAAATAATGGCATGCAATGTCATCTTCGCCTTCTAATTCTTCACCTGCAAAATGCCCATAGATGCTCAAAAATTCAATGAAATTTTTGGTTAAAATGTTCGGTTTTATAGTTTGTTTCTTGTTCTGTATGAATTCTCTTCTAAATCCACCAGGAACAATTAGCGAGCTGGCTGTCGATCCTCTTCTGTGATGTTCCGTATCCACGGAAGTAAGACTTCTGGATCTTCTCAAGTGGCTTGTGTCATTACTTATTTTGTAGAGATCTCTCGTGATATCACCACCTTCACTTTGTAATGAATCTTCGTTGGGTAAATGCTTGTTTATTTGTTTTACAATTTTTGGATTTGTCATTCCAGTAGAATAGTCGTCACTACTTCTATCTTCAGGAGTAGATGACCGCTTTGAATTCAAAGAAACAGATTCCTCTTCTCGACCTGTCAAATCTTGTCTTAGGAAGACGCCATTATGACTATTTACCGAATTGCTGATTATTCTTCCAGGCGAGACTTGCGGTGAGCCCGACAAAGGTGATCTAGTAAGTTTAGCAATAGATCTCCTTCTCCTGGAGTCATGGATAGGTTTAGGCAGAGACATAAGGAAAGGATCAACTACTTTAGTCTAGCGTTATTTCAGTATCCTATTGTATTTTTTGTGTGTACGTCACCAAACGCCCTTTAGATAAGCGGACAAAAAAATCGCATCTCTACCTCCACCTATTTGGGATGACTTAGATAAGACGTGCCAATAATATTCTGATATATATAGTATGAAAGCTATATGATGAAAATTAAATGAAAGCTGCTTTAAATATTACTCAAGTTTAGAAGCAGCTTCAGAGTGTCCCAACTCGTATGCTTTTGCATACCATATTTTAGGGTCGCTATCTACTACACCTAGCTCTGCTAAGTAACCCTTGTGATAGTATGCCTCAGGGGTTTCAAATTCCTTGATAGCTTTATCACACCAGTATAAAGCCTTAGCCTGATCTGGTTTCTTGATGTACTTCGATTCCTTATCGATTCCCACCAAATACCACCTGCTTAAACCTAGCATTGCGTCCGGATGTTGCATGAAAGGTAAAGGAGAACAAGATGACTTCAAGTACCAAACCACTGATTTGTTTGGATTTCTTTGTCTGTTCAAGTCGCCATACTCATAAACAGTTCCAAGTTTGACTTGGGCCAATAAGCAGCTCAACTTTGCTGCTTTGTTATAGCAAGTTAAACTTTTCCCGTAGTTGACAGGTGCTTTTTCGAGCGCTTGCTGAGTGAAGCTGTTTTCTGCAGTAAGATCACCTGGATAAATACCTTCATAGATTTTACCAAGTTCGAAACAGGCCAAACCAACAACCTCCTGAAGTTCTTCTTGGTCATCCGGATCTAAATGAGCTTGTTTAGGCTCAATATTAGAAAGTTGTGTGAGATATTTAAGAAATTTCAAAGACCTAACGGCTGCAACATTCAAATATAATAAAGCAATTCTATAAATGGCCCTGTTATATCCTATTTTCGCAGCAGTTTTATAATAATCAAGTGCTCTATCAAATTCATCGGAATATTCGAATTCATAAATTTCTCCGAGCTTATATAAACTCTTGAAATCATTAGGATTCAAGTCAATGCACTTTTCAAAATAGCCAATGGATTGAGGAATATCTTTTTCAACGTTAAAATCTTGGATGTATTTGTCAAAATAATCATGTTTCAACAAACACGCATATAAGTTGAATACTTCAACGGCTATGTCATTATCAATTTTGTTTTGTTCTGAGTCCCTTACTAGTTTCACTATATGGTTGATGGCAGACTTCACAAATAATGCTTTATTTAGGGATGCCTGGTCAGGATGAGTTCTTTGACCCTTGACATTAATGTATGTGTAAAATCTGTAGTTGACTGCCTCAACTAGCATCTTAGCCCATCTAAGACGATAGTCAAATGATTTTTTCCCCTCAGAAATTGTTTGACGGAGCTTAAGGAAATTAATTATCTTTTTGTTGACTAAAACATCATTTGAATACGAAACAGCACCACCAGGGGAAATAGTTGGAGATCCATTGTTCGATGATGTTCCGTGATCGAAACCATTGATTTGACTCATAGCCAATGATAATCTCTTATCATCAACAGTTGCCATACTATGCCTACTATAATGTTTATTCATTTGGTCATCCATGGGATTGAAAGGAAATCCAAAAGGTGGTGGACCCAAAAATGGTGCTGGCGGTAGCTGTCCTACAGGAGAAAATGAACTTCTGTTTGGAAAACCGTAAGGATATTCAAGTGAACTAGGATCCCCTGCTAGTGTCGACCTGATATTCCTTTTATTTTGACGCCTTCTAGTTGCATCGACATTTTGCTGCAGAACTGAAAATGCACTAGCTTGTTCCCTCGGAAGAATTGTAGATGCCCTTGAGTCTGCGGCTTCAAGATGTCTTTCAGTGTCAGCTTTGGCCTCGAATGAGTTACTTTGAACAGAATCCCATGACCCTTCCTTTGCATTAGCATCCAGCTCATTAGAACCATGAACGCCATTTTCGGTCACGTTTGATTCATCATCATCGAAGAAATACTTGCTGTAATCAGAAATATGTCTAAAGTCTTCTTGAAGTTGTAAGTCTGAGAGATCTCTTGCTAAAGACTGTGAGCTTGGCTCACCTGCGATATCTGGTGGCGGTGGCCTTCCGAGAGTCTTCTTTTTGCCTTGAGGTGATGAAATGCGGCTACCTTTTTGCCACGATGTATTATCTTCACTTGCTTGTTTTTGATAGTCAACATCAATGTTTAAAGAGCTTACCCTTCTATGAGAATTGATTTGAGGCTTACTCTCAGGGATCAGTGAAGGTAGGCTGGGGAATCTTTTGGCTTTTGTGGCTGATTGTCTTGTTCTTTCTATGAGCTTATTTCCTTCGAAAGATGGTTGTCTGTCCCTCAAGTTTGTAACAAACTCACTCCTGTTTGATTGGACTGAGGATCTTCTAGATTTTGGAAAGTTGTCTGTAGCAGGGCTTCTATCTTCGCTTGAGTTTGAGTTCGACAGATCCCTGGAACGAGACAAAATAGGATTAGATCCTGAGGCCCAATGAGGGCCATAAGGATGTGCGTTATAGGGAGGCTGGAACAGATGACGTATTTGTGGGGTGTACGGTTGCATATAACCCTGGTACATTGCCTGAGGGTTATTAGAAGACAGCATTTGATGTTGAAAGGCCATTTGAGCATAATATTGTCTCCACTGCTCGTAATAAGGATGTTGTGAGGGGTTCGGCTGAACATAGATGTTTTCATTTTCCCCTTCTTCGTCATCATCATCTTCTTCTTCTCCTTCTTCTTCTCCTTCCTCGTCATCATCGTCGTCTTCTTCGTCATCTTCTTCGTCATCATCATCTTCTTCTTCCTCCCCTTCTTCTTCGCTCGTCTCGTATTCGGGATCAGCTTTACTACTCAGTAAGTGACCAGGAGGTACGTTATTACTGCCCAGTGTGAAGTTCGACGGGGCATTCGGAATATTAAAGACTTTTTGATGGGATGGAGAGAAAGCTCTTTGTTCTATGCCACCATTGTATCCATAATTATTGATATTATTTGAAACATCCTTCTGTGATGCCACCTTAGTATTAGATGCAGAGTTATAGTTGACTTCTCCATTACTTCTTGGAGCGGTCTCAAAATGGTCTGAATCGTTCGAAGTGAACGAAGACTCCGAGTCCATTGGCAGGAAATCACGACCACTCAGAGAAGAAGATTTTGAATGACCTGAAATGAATTGATTGGGAGTAACCTCTGAGCTCGAAGGATTAAGATGAGTCTTAGTGTTCTTTCCCACAAAGGGTCCTATCATTGCAAGCTGCTAGAATTTTATGACTGGAGAAAGATGGTCGTTGCAAGCCTAATCCCTATCCGTTCTAAAAAATTTCAATTTCAGCCGGCAAACGGAAGTCTTAAAAATAGATCGCGTTAGAAACGAGTTTATGCAATATATGTATAACTGAGAATACAACCTATATCCCTTGAGACGACTATCCCTAACCTTAAGCTATGACTGAAGAATTTAAAATTCAATAAAATTTAGAAGATCTCAAGCAATTTTATGACCCTACAGGTGCTCCACAGCTATACCACTAACATAGGCAAGTAGGTACCTCGAATTATCAGGTGACCAATTCCTGTTTTGGAAGAGAAGAAAACATATTTTTAGCGCTCGCAACACTTTTTGTTTCTGGTCCTACTACGGCGGTTCGCTTCACAATGAATGGTGAGGGATCAAATTGCTACAAGAGAAAGCGAAAGAACAGTCACAGTTGGCATATCCTTGCGTAGTCTGAGAGGTTTAATAAGTATGCTTCGTCTGTTGGTAACTTGATCCATATTCCTTATCCAAGAAATGTCATTTCAGAGCAACAGGGTCGAGTCTCCAGCAGCTTCCGAGAACGTGGACCGGGCTCGCTGATGAAATGTGAGACTGTCATCGAGGCACAGTCGAGCCTGAAAGGGATTTATACTAGCCCAATTTTAGTTAGACTCGGAACCGATGAATCCTTAGAGTAGGGGTTCCCCCATTTTCAACTCAGGGGAAATTTCAAGATGGCTCTTGTCCAGCTGAGATACCTTCTATATCCGCTCTACGCACTTAAAGACGCTTTTAATCCACATAAAATATTAGTAGAAAGTTTTTCTATATGCAGACTTCCTGGCCAGACGTCACCAATGCAACTCGAGATGCCCCTCTTGGGCTGACAAATCTTATGCGGGCTTAAACATTTCCTCCGCTAAATTACTCCGTAACAGAAAGAACGCTGGTTCTCGGATGAGAGGACATTACCCAGCCTTTTTTTTCTGAGACTTATCCATTATAGGAAATTCTGATCCTAGATCTGGCTCGGCAGGATTTACGTTTCTTCTACAACCCATGATGCGTATATAATGCATGTCATCTAAAAATTATCAGTACGAGCTTTTTTAAGTCACTTCAACAAACTATTGGTCGTACCCCGTCTGTTCCTGTAATAAACTATCGTTTCGTGGAATGGATCCTGAGCTATTTGGATCATTTATCCAACGTCTTAAAAAGTTTCAGATAAAAATAAATAATCTTATCATTTGCTAGACTGTGGGGACTCCAAATACAAATCTTCCCTAATAGAAAATCGTCTAAACCGTGAAGGTTCTACAGGTCAAGTTTTTCTCAATATCTCTTTCGTATCTTCGAAATGATAATACTCGATATGTACTCAAATGCAAATAGAGTGTTATTTAATAAAAATAAGCAAAATAACTTCATAAGCACCCTAAGTATACCTCGCTCCGGAAATATTAATTAAAGTTTTAGTTATAACGAGGTAACGACATAATATCCTGATCCCAATTGATCTCTCCCTTTCTGAACAAAAAAACTCTATGTCAATCTTGTCAAAAGTTGTTCAATTTGACTAATGCTGCTAAAAAAATTGAATAAAAAAACGACTCCTGTTCGATCGCGCTTAAACTTCAGCTGCTTCCTCCATAGTTAATCCAACTCCAAGATGAGTTCTGCTCTGGACTAAACGTCGACTGCTTATCTTTGATATCTGTATCTTGAAAACCTTGTGGATCAGCAATAGATGACTCGCTTATCTGCTCTCCAATCTTAAACGTTGGTGACTGAAAGATATTCATATTAAGCAACTTGTCGATGTCATCATTACCGCCATTTTCTGAGAGTTTCCTATCATTTAAAAAGGGATCAGGATTGTAAAACTTCTTATCTATGTCTTTAACAGAATCACAGGTTCCAACGCCCAGATACCACGTTTGGCTTGGATCTGTATTTGTGGGGTCCATTGGATCCTGAGGTAAAACTTCACCATTCAGAAGATCGGTCGGGTCTGAAGACAACTTAGAGATACTTTTTGTCAGTTGAAACTTTTCTGATTGCTTTTTCTGAGTATTGAATGGTCGTAACACTCCATGAAGCTTGTAAAACAACCCACAGGCATTACATAAGAGGTCTCCTTCCTTAGATTTTCTCCATAGGGGTGAAGTTTTCGTTTGACAATTCGTGCACTGCAAAGACTCAGTGTTCATCATCTGTCCTCCCCCAGTTCCTCCATGTGGGCTATCCATTGGGAAATCTTTCTTCAAAGATGACTCTAATGAGTTTATATAGGACGACAAGAAGTGGTTATTTTGATTTTCGTCTTCATCTCTTAGAGGCTCGTTAATTTGCCTGTTATGGGTAGTCGTACCGTTGGGCTTTACTGAGCTAAAAAGTGAAGATCCATGTGACGTTAAAGAATTAGAATAAGACTCTGGCGAACTGAATTGATTTTTTGAACCCTGATTTGTAGTTGATGCATTGTGGAAATTCCCATACTCTTCCTGACTAATCATTTTTATATGAGCAACATAGTCAAACTCATCTAGATTACCATCATTTGAAATAGTTGTATCATTAGTTACATTTTGTTCAACATGAGGAGTTATCACACTATCATGAAGTACTCGATCAATGTTCTGGGATGGGCCACCTTTCTGTGTGTCGTCAAGCTTCATCTTGTCACGTAGCATTTTCTTATTATGGATCCTCCAAGCAAAGTTTGATAATCTTTGACTGTGGGGAAGATACGACTTTTTATTGTACATTTTGTAAATATCTAACGACTTATCATCAGTATCTTTCATGATATCATGTGTGTTGACAGGTTGATTGTTCTTTACTATTCTCGATGGTGCGTGTTTTGAGTTGTATGGAGGGCGCAATTTACGTCTGAAGTTACGCAGCTGCGACATCATAGACCTTTAAATCCCTTCTAGCTCTTCAGATACTTTCGTAGTATAGTCCTATAGAATGGGATTGAAGTAATTATATTTATTGTGCTGTGCACGATTGTTATATTACAGCTGCAGACAGATGATCGGAGCCTGAATATTATTTAACTGCCTAGATAGTAGGATTTTGACTGATATGCTTCTGGAAAAAGAAGAATTTTCCATTGCAGGGATTGTTACCAGGGACCGTAAGAATAACTACTGAAAATATTGGGGTTATAATAGCATGAACGAGAATTTTCTGGAATGTAGTGGGGTAACTGCGCAAAATAACTTCAACTTTTTGGAAGCAACTCTTTTGACTTCTAATATATGAAAGGTGCCATTTTACTTTCGTATGAATCTATATACTCAAACCAATTTCCCCTAAGTTGACGACAAGCTGAATATGAATATTTTAGCTTATCAAACCGCAGTGCTAATGTACACGTGACTATATATTGCATTGAGAATCTAAAATTTCTTGACGGATATGTTCGATGATAATATTTGATAATGACGCGGAAGTCACGCTTTCTCTAAAAAAATTAATTTGACTAAATAACGATGGCCGATAAAGTAAAAGAGCTCAATCAATACAATCTTCTCAAATCAAAGTACATTGGTATTGGAAGTGCTGACACTAGTAGAGAGGAGTTTATTACTACAATTCATAGAGATACGTACGCTTCACTTGCAGCTCATGATAATATATTGACATATAATTCGATAGCTTTGAACGAGGATGTAGAGTCTTTGCGTCAGAGATTCATTAAAAAGATGGTGAAACCTTTGAGTGGTAAGTAACAACTTATTGAAGTATAAAGGGCTTTAAAACAGAAATACAAAAAGGTATAAAAAGTGCCATGGACACACCCTAGTTCAATTGTTCTCAATCAAAGGAGCCGACTCTTCATCCTCCTTCACTTCTATTAATGACCCTCCTGCTGCTGCTATCAAGCTCAAAATCAATAAAAGTGACGCAATAACAAACGCAAATATCCACTGCAAGCCAAAAAGCTTTGTGAAAATCTGTCCGAGTGCCAAACTAAATGTCAATATTGCAGAAGAAATCCCAATTGCCCAATCATTATAGACAAGTATAAACACTGCTGGAAAAATTAAAAATTCCCAAATTAATATATTGGAGAGAACCCTACCCAAAAATTTGTGAACGTGAAACAACACAGCACCATTCCAAAAGATAGCAAAGAAAATCCATGATAACGGAAATGCAGTCACAGGAAGATGTATTATTAACCACCGCTTAAGAGGTTTTATAGCATAAGTCTTGTGAGAGAAGTAAAGGGATAATACGTTGAAAAAATTTATCCATAATACCAATTCACTTAAAAAGTAATGTCCCTTAGCAAACATTAAAGACCATAAGAAGCTTAGTAAGTTGAAAATGGTGAAGTGCCACCCAACAAACGTCACCACACTAGCTCTTTCGCCGTGATTATCGAATGAAGGTAAAAACACTAGACTCACGAAGCCAATTGCTAATAAGTAGAAAATGATCCAGTAAGCTAAGTTGACAAAGATATTGCCTGTAAATGGTGTGTCTGCCACATCAATTGCCCCATTTCGACCAACAGGAAGTCTAACCACCAAATAACGAGTATTTCCGTAAAATGATAATAGCAACGAAGCTATAGTAGTCACTTTGTGAGCTTGTAAACTTTGTTCAGTCGCCATTACTCTGGTAAAACAATTTTATTTCCCCTTGCTCTTTATTTAGTCCTCTCTTCAGAAGGGACTTTTCGCCAATGCTCATCCACTTTGATTGCTATGCCTGTATTGTGCCGCAAAACTATATTTACGACCACTAAGGCGATTTCCGCATTCTAAAGATCACGTTCATTTGACTATAAAAAATATTTAACCTTATTCTTCTCAATTAACAAGTACTATTGTGCAAAGGAGTACCATTCTTTTTGGTAGAAATGTGCTGTTTCTTTATGTCTTCCAAGTCAGCTAATCCATTTGCGGCAACAGATAGGAGAAGCTTGTAAACTGCATTTTGACCCTCTTCTTCTTCATATCCTTTGATGATTGTCCTCGCGTTCTCGCATGCACCTATCAAAAGCTCAATTCCAATGATAATATCTTTCATTAACTTATCAAGTAAGTTAAGACCCAAAGAAGGACGAACAACAACCCTCAATATTTCCTTCTCATGTTCATCAGGAGGCAAGTGGTAGTTGGGAACAATATAGCCCTTCTTCCTGAGGACAAATGAGAATATTGATTGTGGAATCTCAGGATACTTTTCCCTAAGTTCATCAGAGAATCTCCAAGCCACAACAGGTAATCCTGGTTGGAATTTTTCAGCCTCTGTAACTGGAACACTTGGATCAGATCTCTTGTAAACATCCTTGGCGTTTTCAACAGGTTTATGAATTTCAGATACAACTTGGAAGTATGTTGAATCATCGAGAAAGTTTGATAACAATCTTGCGTTATGCAAACATCCTATGAATAGTTTAGTATAACCTTCTCTTGCATAAGTCAAAAAATTGAAATATTGATGAATCACTGGGAAGCCCGGCCTAGAGAAGTTTAACCCGAAAGTTTCTTCCAGGCCACCCAAATAGTCAAGACTAAATTTCAATTCTTCAGGAAGAACCTTTTCATCCCTCCAAACGACCCAACCTAAGCCTGCAGTGGTCAATCCATATTTGTGACCTGATGTGTTTATAGAGTCGACTCTAGGCAATTCAAAGTCCCACTTTAAATGAGGCTGGGCAAATGGAGCGACGAATCCTCCAGAGGCACCATCTACGTGGATTCTAACATCAATCCCCTTTTCTTTTTCAATTTCGTCTAATAACTTCGACACCTTTTCAACGTTCTCATAAGACCCCGTGAATGTTGATCCCAATATCACAAAAATTCCGATGGTGTTCTCATCAACATTTTCCTTGATTTTAGAGATATCTCCTAAGTGGTGTGAACCCTCGTTGATAGGTATCAACCTATTTTCCACATCGAAATATCTTGCGAACTTTTCCAAAGCAACCTGAGCACAAGTAGCCATCAAAATATTAGGCTTATCAATTGGCTTACCTTTTTTCCTTTGCTTTTCCTGCCACCTCTTCTTGAGAGCTAATCCAGCCAACATGATAGCCTCTGAAGAACCTGTAGTGGGTGTTCCAACAGAGTGTGTAATCTTGTAGCCATCAATTTCATGATAAGGAGCATGCCATAAATTACTCAAAATAGACACACACCTATTTTGGAGCTCAGTCAAAGTAGGATACTCATCGTTATCAGCCAAGTTTTTGACTATATTTTCTGAGATTAGTTTCAATGGTACATCATTAATTTCGGTCGTAACAAAAGAGGCCAAATTTAAAGTTGGTACCCCATCCAAAGACAATTCCTGAGATATATGCCTGTAAATCAAGTCCTCGTTACATGAACTTTCTCCAATTGAATATTTCGGAACGCTAGCATTAGAGGAATACTTGTCAATATATTGCTCTTGGTGACTCAATGGAGTTCTAGGGGAGTTCTTAATGAGCTTCTCCTCCAATTTATTGGCATTGACGTGTTTAGATAAGACCATGGCAAAGATAGACGGTAACTTCCGTATTTTTCAATTTAAAGGACAGGGGTCGCAGAATATCAATTTATATGAAATGATTCCCTGCATATCTGGCAGCCATTCACGCGGGAATATAGCAAGCTTAATGGAAATAACTCTAAATGGCGTTTTATTTTGCCAAAGCCACCTTCTACAACAATCAATTGTACACGACAGTTCCCTTCCGTAACGAGGAAAATCCAGATTTGTTTTATTCAGAGCTAAATACATTCTCTCATTATATATATGTCGTTATGCATAATTCTCTGATCAAAAAGCACAACCAAAGAACTGATTATCGATACGTATGAATGAGACATAGTTAATTTTATACTTTAGGATTTTACGCACATTCCTTACTCGACATCATCAAACTTTTGGCCCTCAACCAAATCAGGAATATTGTCATCTGCTGGTGCTTCACCCTGTAATTCGTTTGGATTCTTACCTGCTTGGATTTGCTCGGCCAACTTCCTCAAAATCTCTAAATTTTCAGCGCCCAATTGCGGCAAGATTTGAGGAATCAATTGAGTGACATCCTTTTCCTGGGGATAACCGGTGAAAGCAAAAGTGTTGTTAGCCGCAGCTCCTTGGACACCGACTCTATTGAAGTGTAAGACCTTCCCATCTTCTTTGAAAAAGTTTGCTTCTTCAATGCCATCAATTTTGGTGGCTTTTAATTTTCCTAATGCTTCGATTAACTTAAGGTCATCTTGTTCACTCTTAGCGCCCTTTTTGGTCTTAACTCTAGAACCACCAACTTTCTTAGCGGTAGCCTTTTGCAACTTAGCTAACTTTTCTGGATCAACTGGCATTTTATTTCGATTTCTCAACTAAAGCAAAGCTTTTTTCTTCATGTCTTTTCCGCTAAATCAAGACTGAAAAATCGTCGACGTCGACATATTGTGTTACGCACTACTTTTGAAATTTATTGAAGATTTTCATTCCCTAAGCTTATTGTGTGAGTTAATAGGACATATATTGGACATTAACTTTTTGGTAGCAAAAGGCTTGATATCGGTCTCTGGTATCAATGGCCCTTCGATGTATAACCGTAATTCTACGACTATGTGTCTTGTCATTCTTTCGTTTTTCGTTCTATCTTTTAGGAAGATATCAATTATGAGAGCATGAAAACTTCAAGTCATTAGAATTCCTAAGAATCTACTAGTCCCTTCGTGAGCGTATTATCGGGCCTATTCGATTTTTGTCTCATTCTTATCAAACTAGAGTATTTTGCAATCTCATTTCAACACGTGATATGAGACTACTATCACTGAAAGGGATAGCGGTACCTGTGCGGACAAAAAAGAATTCATAATGTTGCAGAGTTAGTTGGGTTAGCTGATGGAATTCGTAGCTGGAAAGATACAAAGAATTAATGCGTATTTGCCAAAGACAAACAGATGGCTCATTATGGGGTTTTCTGTTCCTGTTGCGCTATCTACTGGGACTTTGTTTGTTTATTCAGTCTACGGCACTCAACTAGCCGAAAAATGTCAATTGAATACTTCCCAGTCAGCCAACTTGAACATAAGCTCTACCCTTGGGACCGCAATAGGTGGAATACTCAGTGGTCTTGTTGCTGACGTCTTTGGTTCTCAGTTGCCGATGATCTTCACGTGTATTTCGTTGACGTTAGGTTACGGATCGCTCTGTCATTTATACAATCTTGGTTCGGAATCAAGTTTATTTGGGTTATACATTTCAATGTTTTTGGTTGGGTTTGGGTCAACTTCAGGGTATTTTAGTTCTTTGAAAGCTGTCGCTGTTAGCTTTCCAGATTTTAAGGGCTCTGCCCAAAGTGTTACAATAGCGTCTTTTGCCATATCGAGCCTTTTTTTTCTGACAATAGCATCACAAGTATTTAAGGGTAATATCAGTGGCTTCTTACAGCTCCTTTCAGTATTCAGTGGTTTAATGAGCTTCTTAGGAATCATATTCATTAGAATCGATGGCCACATTAATAATACTCTGAATCACTACAGCCTCTTGGATGATGCAAGAGAAGAAATTGAAGACGTTCAAATTGGAAGTCATTTGAAAAACCTTGATGTCAAAGAGTCAATCACACATCCCATATTTTGGTATCACTATTTCATTTTTTCCATTCTTCAAGGCCTAGGTCAAATGTATATTTATTCAGTTGGATTCATATTGAAGGCCCTTTATGTATTTTATTCAAAGTCACTGGGTTCTTTGCACTCTGTTCAAGATCTCTCTTTAGGTTCATTACAGGCCTTACATGTTTCACTCATTGCATTATCATCTTTTTGCGGTAGGTTAGCCTCTGGGCCAATGTCCGATTTTTTGGTAAAGAGTGTGCATTTCCAAAGACATTGGATATTAGTTTTAGGTGTGGCTGCTATGTTTCTTGGACAATTCATGAACCTGATTTCTTTGACAAAGTATGCCTCGAGTATTGAAGCTGCAAATATTTACTTGCTGGTCACATCATTGCTTATTGGTTTCGCTTATGGATTCTGCTTCTCAAGTTACCCCGTCATAATATCTGATATTTTCAATATGAAAAATTACAGTTTTATATGGGGCCTAACTTATTCCAGTACCATCTTTGGATTGGCTATATTAACGAAAATATTTGGATTAGTGTATGACTCCAACAGCGATGATTGGAATGGGTCTGAAAACTTGTGTCTTAAAGGGTCTGGCTGCTATAACTTTGCATTTGAGATTATGTCAGTATTGTGTATCCTTGTACTAGCTATTATACTACTTTATATTCGCCGAAGATCATATTAAACTTCTCCATATTGTTTAACTACATGCCAAGTAGTTTCAACTTCAGAGATAGTCATCAGTGCCTCTGGCGCGGTCTGCGATGTAAATTGAAAAAATGACTGCGTGCTGTATAAAATTAGCGGTCGATCAGTCAAAAGGATAAGGGAGTCATCATCACGTAGGTAGACAATGGTAGATAGACCTAGGTCTATTGACCAACTATTGAACAACAGTATATCTGAAGACTTTCAAAAGCCTAGATATTTGTCAAAGAAAAAAAGAATTAAAATCGCCTCGTTGCAGAAACAGGATGGAAAAAATGAACAACAAACTAAAAAAAAACATATTTCCAAGGATTCTTCAGCTATAAATGATCCACAATACCCGATAGTCCACACTGAATCATATGGTCCAGCCCTGAAATTAACTCGTACGGGCAAGAACAAAAAGTTCATTTTCGATTGGGACCAGTCAGAGGACACTTCAGCAGGCTACGAGCCTTTAATAACTGTTTCCGAGAAATCAAGCGGAATAGAAGAACTAGATAAACACTGGTCTGAAAAGCCAGTTGAAAGTATGACAGTCAGAGATTGGAGGATATTCAAAGATGAATTTAATATTGTCTCCAAAGGTAACGATGTCGCAAACCCTTTAAGATCTTGGGATGAGTCTCACATTGCTTCGTCCATAATGAAGGAAGTTAAAAATGCATTTAAATATCCTACACCAATTCAACGTGCAGCTATTCCCGTCGCATTGACTTTCCGTGATGTTGTTGGCGTTGCTGAAACGGGATCTGGTAAGACTTTAGCTTATGCGTTACCCTTACTAACATACATTGCAAACATAGATCAAAATTATCTACGATTTGAGCATCAGAACGATTTTAATAAAGCATTGGCATTAGTTTTGGCACCCACGAGAGAATTGGCATTACAAATAACAGAATCTATTTCGAAATTTTCATCAAGCTTGAAGATAAATACTATCAGCATTATTGGTGGCCATCAATACGAAAAAACAATTAATTCTATATCTGATGGTGTTCATGTTATTGTTGCTACTCCAGGAAGGTTGGTTGACTCCTTACAAAGAGGCATTGTTAGTTTAGAGAAGTGTTATTATCTTGTTTTGGACGAGGCTGATAAAATGATTGATATGGGATTCGAGGACTCAATAAGAACTATATTGGGTCACCTTCCGGACGAAAAAAGACTTTTGACCACTATAGATAAAGATATTTTTAAAGTGAAAAATCGTGTAACACTAATGTTTACTGCGACAATATCTCCGCCTATCGAACGCCTAACTAGATCCTATTTGGACGAGGCAGTATTTTTGTTCATAGGGGGCGGTGAAACTCATGTTGAAAGAATACAACAAAATTTTGAAAAGGTCAATCAAAGTAACAATGACTTGGATTCTTCTAGATTTCAAAAGATGCTTACCTTTATGAAGAAGCACGTTAAGGATAACTCAAGCTACTCAATAATAATATTTTCAAATTTCAAGAAAACTTGTGAACTAATATCTCAGGAACTTTCGCATGAAAATTTGAGCAGTAGAGTAATTCATGGGTCCAAGTCTCAGGAAGTAAGAGAAAAAGCATTGCAGGATTTTAAAGACCACAGTGTAAGAATTTTGGTTGCTACTGACATTGCTGCAAGGGGTATAGATGTACCCAACGTCTCTTTAGTGATAAATTATCAAATGCCCAAAAAGTTTGATGAGTATGTCCATAGAATCGGTCGTACAGGTAGGGCTGGGAAAAGTGGGACAAGTTTGACATTTATTGACGACTCTGACTCAGAGATTTTCATGGACTTGAAGAAGTACTTCTCTAAGAATGGCATTAAAGTACCTCTCTGGCTTCAGAGCTATGCCTCGTCAAAAGAAACTACCTTAAATGACTAATGATTTATTTAAGTTCATCTATCATGAAATATTAGATTATTCCTCATCACTTGAAGGGTAATCAACGATGGGAGATGACCTTCTATGAGATAAATGCAGAGTATTTACTTTACTTAAAAAATTTAATGTAGATGATCCAAAAAAGGAGCCCCCAGAGGGCCCGCCCTCCGGAAACATCTCAACTGTGTTCTGACTTTCTCTGTTATCCGAAACACCCATAACAGGTAGTCGACTATTTAACATTTTATCGCTCTGTTCTGATTCCTTTATTCTTTGCTTTTTAGAGCCATTTAATAGAGTCTTTACTGTGTTTATGGCCTGTTCTTCAAGTTTCCTTTTTTCATTTCTTTGGGTTTCTGGGTTAGGATCTTCGCTAGCCCATCGCAAATTTAAAATTTCGTTTTCATCCAACGACTGGTTTTGCATTGCTTCTTTTGCAAACTGTGCTTCGGATTCTAATTTATAAGTGACAAAAGCACATGACTTATTGTATAGAACCTTGACGTTTTCTATCGATCCAAACTCTTGAAAGTGTTTTGATATAGTATTTTCAATATTCTTGTTTACTGTAATGCCACCAACATATAACGTCCGATTCACTCTACTGAATGAACCCACTCCTGACATGTCGTCCTTGTAATCGGCAGACTTTTCTCTGCCGAAGCAATCCTCAGTAGGAGGGTAATAATCATCTTCAGTAGGAAGCCGGTGAAGAAACTTGCAATTCTTTCCTTGGTAGCAGCTGCCTCTCGCAAAAAACAAACAGATAGCACTCTTTGGAGTTGCTTTTGTGTATCCGCTGTCTTTCTTTAAGTCGACCCGAAACTTCAGCTTGATGTAAGGTTTCTGAGAATCGCCACCTGACCATTGTAAATACCAAATATTAAAGGCCGTGCCCGTTTGAGGTGGTCTATCATCGCTCGATATTGTATTAGGGTCTACTTGTAACCTTGCAGGCCTTTCTCCAGCATGTGTCATCATGTTTGAGTTGTAACTCTAGCGATGACTTCGTTTTGCGATTATAATAAAATTTGGTATCGGCACATTTATTTGTATCCTATATAGTTAATTCTTCAATTTGACTGCGTTAAGCTTAATACGCTTTTCTAACCACAAATTTCAATGTAGAACCCAGTGCTTTACCAAGGAACTGATAAAAATCAAATATTTTTCCCCAAATATTATGACATATTAAAGAATTACAAATTGTCCAGTATAGGGACGGAATGAGGACAAGTCAAAAATCCCAAGTCATTACTTCATTTAATAAAGTACACATTATTAAGTCATAAACAATTTTCAGATGTCATCTCACTTTATATAAGATTGAAAAAAAAGGAAAATCCAACAATACCAACAACAACGGCTCCCCTTTTCCATGATCCGAGATCAAGCGCGGCCCGTCCAGCATTTGAAGACAGAGATGAGCTCGAAGATCCAGAACTCGATGACCCTGACTTAGACGAGCTACCAGACGTCGAAGAATCATCAGGCTTTCCCGACTCGGTAGCTTCAGTACCCTTTGCTGTTGATGCCTTAGCAAGGTCGGATGAGATATTGACAACTTGTGAGGTTGCAGTCAGCATTCCTGATTTCGCCTGAGAAGCAGCACCAGAAGTAGCTGATCCAACAGCTGATCCAGCTTTTGATGCTTCAGAACCAGCGGCAGAAGTGGCTTTTGATGCTAGTCCTCCTGCTTGAGATGCCGCACCTCCAGCAGCTGACTTAGCTGCAGCTCCGGCCGAAGCCGCGTCATTAAGAGCATTAACACCAGTCATATCTCTTTGTAGTAACTCTACTATTGATCTCCTGGCAAGAGAAATAATTGCTTTTCGAGGCCGAATGAAAATAATATGTCCAATCTTTATGATACTTATATATTTATAGATTGACATCCATCCCACAGCCATTCTTTCGTAGGTCTGGGGTTCTTGATCCCATGCGTAAACACGATGTCGACTGTATAACGAACTTTCCTTGCTTGCCTGCACGCTTTATTGTCTTCTGTTACATTCACTCCCTCTTCGCGGGCTATGATTGAAATGCTCCCTTTCTTATGTAATCCTTTAGCCGTATCAGAGATCAAAATCTTCTTTAATCTTTTAAGTCCAAAATTAGAAATTTTACACTAATAGCAGCTCGTTGATCTGTTGAAACGTAGGAACTAGTAGAGTTGCGATACGGGAAGCAATAGAACACAAATGGATAAGCCAGTTCAGCTTTCATTTCTAGTGAAGGGTTAATTGTGTGTTAGAGAAAAAGAAAATGTATTAACACATAATTTATCATGGAACAAAACTGTCAATAAAAGCACATTCTAAGAGCAATTTGACTTTATACGTATCCTCATACACATTCTCGAATTCATGTAGTTTATATCTCTACTTATGAAAGCCTCAAGAGCACCTGCATTTGAATGAAAAATTCCTGTTTACAGTAGTAATACACAAACTATATAGGCTATCGGTAAGCCGCTTCCAGGGAAGTACGTTCATGATTTTTATGTCGCTCTTGCTGATTATTCGTCACTATAGCTTGGAACTTACAAAGTGATTTCAAAAATTTTAGAAAGGAGCAAAAAGGTTCGAAGTCCGTAAGAGATTCTAGACTTACATTGGCAAAAAAGAGAAGAGTCCTCGTCAAAATCGTAGAACAAAATTAAAATTAACACGTACTATTCGAACTTTCAGGATCAATTGCTATACAAGTAGTATATAACATGTCCTCGCCCTTTTAAAATAACTGGAAATGATGCGATAAAAAAAGTTGAGGAGCTTATAAGTCAGCATCATCTTCATCTGGCAATGGTAAAGCTGTAGCTTGTTCCATTTCTTGTTGGTATTTATGCATCAAATCAGCATCAACTTGAACTTCTGGAGGAGCCAAAGCTGGAGAAGCAACGAACTCTAATTGTGGGTTACCAACCAACTTTCTAGCTAACCACAAAAATGGCTTTTCGAAATTATAATTCGACTTAGCTGAAATATCGTAGTATTGCAAATTCTTCTTTCTATGGAATGTGATTGTCTTAGCCTTTACTTTACGTTCTTTGACATCAACTTTGTTACCACATAAAACGATTGGGATATTTTCACAAACTCTAACCAAGTCTCTGTGCCAGTTTGGAACATTCTTGTAAGTAATTCTTGATGTTACATCAAACATAATAATACCACATTGACCATTAATGTAATAACCATCTCTTAATCCCCCAAACTTTTCTTGGCCAGCTGTATCCCACACATCGAACTTCAACTCACCAAAATTAGTATGGAAACCTAATGGATGGACTTCAACACCCAAAGTTGCGATATATTTTTTCTCAAACTCTCCCGTCAAGTGCCTCTTGACAAAGGTAGTCTTACCTGTACCACCGTCACCTACTAAAACAAGCTTGAAAGTTGGAACTTCTTGAGCCATTATGGATTGATTCTAATAATAAGTGTGTAGCCTCACAACTGTTAAGTTATTGATCCAAAACAAAGTCTGCGCTTCGGCGATTATAGTGTAAGGCGAAGAGAAAGTGAGAAAAATTTACTGGTGGCACACTTAGTGACACAAAAATAAAATATACGAATAAGGAGGAATAATTCCTCTATGCAGTATTAGAAGCTTGAACCCTCACATCTACTTTCAGAATTACTGTTAAAGCGTCATTATTGTTCATATTTAACAAGTACGGCGCAAGCTTTTCACATAATTTATCTTCGATTCGAAATTTCATTTTCAACTATACACAAGGCTGTAAGCATCTTTGTGACTATTTCTCTATTCACCATGACAAAAACACCCATAAATTTGAAATTATAATTACCCCTGAGTTTCAAAATATTAAACACGCCGGTTTGAAAAGCGCATATGTCACAGGTATTGGTCCCCTATGGACTTTGAATGAATTTCGAATTTCGAGTCGGGTGGCCAAAAATACCTTCTTGAGATTCACGCTTTCGAAGCGCGAAAAGGAGAGGCGTAGTTAATCTCACTTGGACAAGCAAGCCAATAACAATTCTACTTCCAAAAGCATGCGGTTGCAAGCTAGAGACTTCGGTGTGTACCTTTGGTAGACCGATTCCCGATTTATATACTTTAACGCATACTTATCGAGGGGTTCGGTTTTGAAGAATTTACCTAACCTGTCAGTGTGCACATTGTAGAGTGCTGGAAAGTATTTTCGAGACCTTGCGCGGTAGCGGGTAATTTAAGGTGATTGAGCGACAAAGCTTCATTATTGAAAGTTGTATCAAGTGGACAGAGCCATCTGTGGTAAGAAATTATTATAATAGCGTTTCCCACAGTTAGAAGTCTATTGACAGAGGAAGCTTGCTATACTACATATCGTACAATTCCTATTTCTACTCGTCAATATAAGAAAAAGTGAACTTCGTTCTTCAAAGGAGGCTGGTATAGCTAATAAACGAAAGTTTGAAAAGGTGTACCACCAAAGCCCTATATATCTACCGCTATCGACATATTAGTTTAATCATATTCACGGAGACGATTTTGAGTTCCTTTTTAACTACTGTCAATCTTTTGATCGACAAAAACAAATAAAAAAATAATTTCTAAATTTAACAACTGGTTGTTAAGAAAGGCTCGAAATTTATTGAAGGGTAGTTACGACTCAGAAAAGGTTCATAAACCTACCTAGATCTCAAAGAAATTATCTGACCATATTTTGCATTTTGATTCTGGAAGTCAGGCATTGGATATAGATAAAAAAAGCTTTCGAATTTCATCAGACTATGTTTCCTCACTATCAGCAAAATATATACTATAGTCCCCAAACACATCCAGGTTATTACGGGGGGGCGCATGATATGATGCCTCCATCGACTCCGATGGATATGGCGTACAGTCAGTCTATGCTTCCGTCCAATTTACTTTTAAATTCACCTTTTCAAAGGCCATATGCTCCACCCCAAAGTCCTATGTTTTATCAGCCAGCACTTACGCCTAGTCACACACCTCCTTCGCAGTCACCTTATATGGCACAAGTGAGTATCAATAACAGCTTGGATCAGTTAAACCTATCGAGGACGGTGATCTTAAAAAACTTGAATGATAATTTGACTTTGAATGAGCTATTGAATGAAATTGATCATGGTCCAATTGAATATTGTAAAATGTTTTCGAAACCTTCCCCATCACATATAAAAGATGTGGAAAAGTTTAAAACTTGTTATATCTCATTTATAAATTCGAGAGTTGCTGTGAGTTTTCATTTGAAGTTTTCAAAAAACATCACAGCTTTTAACAATTTAAGGGAAAAGTTAAAAAGCACAAGACACTTCAAAATACTATTGAATGATGTGAATAGCTTGAGTAATCAATCCAACAGCATAAACAAACAAGATTACATAAAATTGAAGACTTTGAATTACATAATGGAGTTAAATGCAACCAGGGCCATACTTTTGAAAATCCAACTAGATAGGGCAATTGATGCGACGAAATTTAGTGAAGAGGTGAAAGAGAGATGCTCTAACTATGGTGAAGTCGAGGACTTCAGAGTGTCATCAAACGAACTGAAATTTGAATTGAAAATATTAGTTCATTTTACATCAATTGACTCTGCCATAAAAACGTATGAGTACTTCCAGAGAAGATTACAAAAAGATCAGCAAGACTTGATGGAAAATAGTACTGGTCAGAGTGCTTCAGGTTCAAGTATCAAGCAAGTGATTTTTCACAAAGACAGATGTGATAGAACTGAACTAGACAACCTTCAAACAGTATCTAATCCTCGTTTCAGGAAAAAGTCTAGCTCAATTTCTTGCCATTCTTTAAGCAGTTTGAGCAAACAGGATATTTCTAACGAATCTGTGTCTGATAGTAATGGACATATAAAGAGATCTTCAGATAGCTCTGATGATAAGGTGTATGCCCAATTATCAAAAGGTGATGAAAACGCAAATATTCTGGATTTTACCACATCAAGTTCATCTTCACCTATTCTGGATCCTGCCAATGCACTTTTCGTTTCGTCGAATCCTAGCGGATATGTTGGTTCTCATGTGCGTTTGCAACATGGACCTCAAGTCCCAACTTCTTCTTATCAAATACATTCCAGTCCTAATAATATTGGAAATAGAACGATTTATCTAGGGAACTTGCATCCGAATACAACAGTGGAAGAAATTGCTAATAATGTCCGGGCCGGAGGACTCGTTGCGTCGATAAATTTTCATCCAGATAAGAGAGTATGCTTTATAACGTTTATTGACCCAGCTGTGGCCCTCAAGTTTTTCGTGAATCATCAAGTCTTACACCAACTAATAATTCATGGATACGATGTTACTGTTGGATGGGCCAAAAATCACTCTGGACCAGTCAGCAGAGATATTGCTTTAGCCGTTACTGCAGGTGCCTCTAGGAATGTGTATATCGGTATAAAGCTATCTAAGGAGAAGGAAGATGAAAGGGTTGGCTTGCCTAGTGAGCAAGAATTGCGATCCGACTTCTCTCACTTCGGAGAGCTTGAGCAAATAAATTTTTACCACAATAAAGACTGTGGTTTCCTAAATTTTTTGAATATCCTGGATGCTATAAGATTAGTCGAGCTTTTTGAATACAAATCAGTCGAAAGGATCAACAAAATGGTTAAAGATGAAGGCCAATTTTACGAAAGGTATAAAAACTTAAAGATTAGTTTCGCAAAAGATAGGTGTGGAAATCCCCCAAGATTCAATTTTCGTAAAAAACCACCTAATATTAAAAAGAAACCTCCCAAGGTGATGGGAAAATATAATAAACTCGACAACTCTCAGTCTGACCTTTCGATGTCCGAAGAGGCGGCACTGATATTTGGAATTATAAGTCATGATACGTCAAAACCAGATGAAAATGCTGAGGAAGTCGAAGCAACTGGGAAAGATGAACGACCAGGAGAAACACAAGGGTTGATCCCCAAGACTAACTTTGAAGTAGAAGATAAAAATATCTCAAAAAGCGATGAATCTATCTCACAGAGTTCCAAAACAGACGATGCTTTACTCTCTGAATCTAATGATGGAGAGAATAAGAATTCATCTCCTAATGATGAAGCTAAAAGCGATTTTCCAGAAATAGGAGACAATAAAGATGATCTGGATGTTGCAGAAGACGATGAAGACGAAGATAATGAGATATCAATCATAATAGGCTCAGAAGATTCGAATTCTATCCCAAACAGCTCTAAGAGGGTACCTTACAAGAAATATAGCTCTAAATTGGGCTCTTCGGATGCGTTGGGAGCTTATGGAAAAACGTCGAAGTCCACATCGAAGTCCTCTTCAAACACATCTCTTGGGAATTACTTTTCTGTACAGACTCTGCCACAAATCTCATATGGTTCTCCTTATTTGTACCAGCAACAACCTTTTTATAAGCAGCGACAAGGGAGCTTCAGAGGTCACTATCCGCAAATTGTTCCCCACTATAGCGGAGGTTATCCAGGGTCATACGTTATCCCTCCGCTGCAGGCTACAATTTTACCTCACGGTAATCCTAAGACTTCCAGCTCTGGTTCACAGGTTATGGCACAATACCTCGCAAAATCACATCATGACAACCTTTATTATGCAGCTAGCATCTTATCTAATGACATCGAGGATGTTGAAGTCGAGCAACTAACAAGACCTAGGAAATCTAGAGATTAGTAAAGTATATTTCGACCATTCTAAGGTTTCTGCCTCGAAAACGGTTAATTGTGGGGCCATAAATTTAGAACTTTTAAAATAATGCACATAGATATTTCTTCATTTTGGGTCTATAAATATCGATCCATACGTCCCTCCAATAGCACTTAAAAATGATACGATAATACCAATATATATGAAAAGTTTATGGTATTTTGATAGCTCGCTGGCGAAGACGTGATGATAGAAAAGTAATGGCACCGTCAAGCATATTAGGAAACAAATTGCACTTCCAAGAAGTGAAACCACTTGTCCAAAGGAGCTGAATAATATAGATATGAAACATATGAGCGAGCAAAATAGTATTCTTGTTATCACAATCTTCACAATGTGTGCCATATGTCCTTTACCGTCACCCATCTCGCCTCTTAATCCAAATGCAACTTCGTAGACTGTTATCAAAGGTTTGGAAATTAAAGGCAACTTTGAAATAGGAATAAGACCCATAAAGAGAAAAACAAGCTTATTAACCCAACCAGGATATTGGTTGTTAGTAATAACATTTTCAATTATCGAATCTTTGCAGTCAGTGCCAAACATTAAGTAGCCCATAAGGGCAACAAAGTAATCTAACTTGAAGGTTACTAGAAAGGCAGCATTTACGGCTTTACCATATTTGCCTGGGCTTCTCATGTCCCTATATAGTTCGGGGAATACAGGATGTCCACCCCAGGGTGACAGAAATATACCCAATGCAGCTAAAAGTTTTTGCCAGCCCTGTGGCCATAGACTTGTTGGGGCGGGTTTAATTAAAGATCCTGGTGCACTATCTACTGATAGTCCACAAACAAAAAGTAAGGTCATTAATGAAGAGGTACACACCACCCCTACAATGCTAAAGTTTGATAATACTGAAAACGGCATATAAGATAAAAAAAAAGTTGCCACCATAATTAGAATTTTGAAGAACATAACCAGATATGAGGGAAAGAGTGTGTTGAAAGAGCCACTAAACAAAAGAATCATTGATGTCATAGCACCTATCAAGTCCAATGAGAACATAACAGTTATAATGGCTTGGAACGATTTACCCCCATAAAAATTTGCAATTTCACCATAGCTTTTAAGGTGACTGTGTTTTTTCAAGATCAGGCCCAACATTGCTGCAGTAATACTAGTCAGAATCGCAATTGTTATCAATATCAGTGTTCCAAGAATCCATCCCGTGAGCTTAAATCCGTAAGGAAGCGAAAGCATTCCCACGCCCATCAATGTATTTATCGAGTTAAATATGGTCTGAGGAACTGTAGATTTATTTAAAAGTACAGGGTCCAATGACTCATCAGTAACAATCAAAGGCATTTCCTCATTTCGGGAAAATGTATATGAATTAATATGGTTATGTTGTGTTGTATCGCTCATCTTATGCTTTCTTGGAACTTGTGAAGCAGGATCACTTATTGGCAACAAAGGAGAGGTATTAGGCGACAAATCTTCATTCTCCTCAAGAAGTCTTTCACCCATGTAGGACTGGGCCCTATTATACGATGAAGCGAAACTCCCCAATCTACTTCGAGTAGATGTGGGTAACAGAGATCGCCTGTCTGAAGAGTTTGTATTACGACCGCTAGTCTCTTCATTCTCTAAATTCATCACGGTCTTTGCGATTTTTTTCTGATAGTGTACGGAATTTTTCTTTATCAAATGCCTTTATTTCTGGTCCTATGTACTGCATAAAATGTTATATTTTTCGCTCTCTACAGTGCATGGTCTGAAAACTCTTGGTCATATAATATTGTGTACTAGTATATTCTACATGTTTGGTGATGCTTGAGCTTTCAGGACTCTCAAATTAATTTCTAGAGTCTGAGCAAGATTTTAAGAAATAGAGTCTGAAGATCAAGTTGCATTCAAGATATATTTGAAGCAGTCATAATTACAATTATTCAGAGTCACGCAACGGTCTGAACAATCGAGTAGCGGATTCAAGAACGAGAAGGCACAATTTTGTGCAAACTTCAGAAGCAGATTCTTTTCGACTAATTAAAAGTTTGTGTTTTCTTATAGTGATCATAGATGTTTTTTGATCTCAGATTTCTGAAAAAACTAAAATACGATCCATCTTGGCAAAGTGATGTGGCAAATTGAGGGTTCTAAAAGTTAGCTTAATCTTAAAAAAAGGAGATAAGACTAGCTATGGCAACTGGACTATCTATATGGTTTAAAGTGAACCGGATTAGTTAACTCAAGCGAGTAAACATAGCTTGAAATTGCTAACATGGTTGTCTCAAAACAGATGCGGTTCACCACTTTTGGGTGCGAAAAGTGATATATGGACACATACTTTTTCCCCCTTTTAATGTAACTACAAACGAAGCTCAGTCCATTAGATCAGTTGTCATAAATATATCTGAGACTTCTCCTACATTATAATATATACATGCTGAAATATTTTATTTTAGTGTTCTTGAGTAACAGTATAAGTCAAAAGTAATATTCGTAGGTTAATGTAATTTTCAACAAAAAAAAAGAAAAAATACAACGTAAAACTGATCCATACTATTTTCCGAAGAAAGTTAAATAATTTAAGTTCTTCTTGCTCTCGTCAAAGCTCCAGCGGAATCATATACCTAGACTATCTGTGACAACTTATATTCATCAAACATAATGTGCGTAAGTTGGCTATTTATATGAACGAGATGGAGAGTCACCTCCTATTGAAAAATTATCATTCACGCCAGAGCCATTGTCAACAGGTGAACTATCCAATTTTTCATCTAGCTTTTCGTCCAGTTTTTCATTCAAGTCTTGGTCACGGTTCTTCCGAATATCAGAAGCTTTAATTACTTTGCCACGGAAAACCCAGAAGGGATGGAAGGGAATAAATACAAAACCAGCGAAAGATATCATCATCGCATCAAGTAGCATAATAAAAGCTTCATGCGTTATGAGGTAGCCATCGAAACCTTGGGCCAACTCGACCACTCTATAAATTGAACGAATATAAATGAACAACACCGCGCATGTTAGTGCAAATGGAAAGAAGCCAAACAATTTGCCCTCTCTAAGCTCTTTAAACTGCAGGTTATACTTTGAGTCCAAGCTTTTTTTATATTCCCTCGATGATGGCACATTTAATAAAAGAAGTATGAAAGAAGACAAGGATCTTTTGCTTAATTTACTTTCGCCATTCAAATCGTTACCTTTGAAATATATTCGATTTAGAAACTCGAACCAAAACAAAAGGAATATAGACATGGAAAAAACTTGAAAGCATATTCCAGCAATCATAGTATTCGTCCCGGGTTTGGTGTCTTCATTTAAATTAGATGCAACACTGGCGGCGCCACCTCCTGCGGCTTGGATTATCAAGGATAAGACGTCGCTGACAATAAACAAATAAGAGTACCACATTGGCTTCAAAAC
Source organism: Priceomyces fermenticarens (assembly GCA_030574455.1). Lineage (NCBI taxonomy): Eukaryota > Fungi > Ascomycota > Pichiomycetes > Serinales > Debaryomycetaceae > Priceomyces > Priceomyces fermenticarens. The sequence goes on along the minus strand of JAJMEZ010000011.1, from coordinate 221,569 downwards.
TGAAAACTGTCGTCCATGTATAACTACCAACTGTGCAAAAAGAAAGTATATACCTGCCATTATAAAAGCAGGAGCGATAGTTAATGTCACTATTTGCATCAAAAAGTATTTTTCTATCGTCTCATTTTTGAGAGCAAGAACCCTTCCCAAAAAACCTATGAATTCAAGACCAAACCCACAAAAGAATGTTACATTAAACCAAATATATCTTGATTTTATAAGCATCAAAATCAAATAAACAAAAATAGACGCGAAAACAACTAAGAATATAATGTTAGCTGGATAATTCAAATTCGTTCCAAAAACATTCATATCATCATACAAAGACTCTAAGTTTAGCGTTGCTTCAAAAATTCCTTGAGTAGCCTTACTTTTAGTTTCGTCATCAGTTGCGGTCGCCAAAATTCCTTCTGCATTTATGATTGTCAAAGACGCCTGTGCACCTCTAATCACTTGAGATAAAGATACCAAATCTTCCTTCGCTGTAGCTGTCTGCCCTTTTGCCAAAGCTGAGGTTAATGATCCGTGCAAGGCAAAACTGTGGCTAGTGGCCACAGAGCTAAGCGTTGTGCTACTTGGAGTGGAAGAAGGTGTCCATTTAGGTAAGCTTAACAGCATCTGTTAGTTAAGATGGTAGCTAATCGATATGAGGCTGCTCAATCTATATTAAATTATAGGATTTTCGAGGGTATGCAGCCTTGTTTAAATCTTTTTGAAACGGCTATTCGCAAACTTTAGCTCCGCATCTTTGCCTTTCCCCGGAGATAACGGTTTAACATGAACCGGTCAACAAATATAGGAGCTAGAGGAAACATTACACACCGTATATACTGCCTATTGGAGATCCATATTTTTTTCTGGATAACAGACCTTTGCTTGGCAGAATCGCACTGCCACGGGCACCTAGGGTTCGTTAAAGTCAATCATTTACTCGAAGCCGCAGTAGAATTTCTTACTGCGGTAGAATATGAGTCTCATAGAAATCACAAAGATCGCATTGCATTTATTAAATTTAAAATGCTTTTATATTTTTCAGGAATTGAGAATAGTAAAAAAGATCAAAATGTCTTTTACGAAGAAAAAGATCTATTAGACTGTAACTAATAACTCCTATATGGCAAATCACTCTGCTATATTTGTATGAATTGGGTTTTGTTCTTGTTCGTATTCAATCTCTATTCTTGGTCTTCTTCTCTTCTTTGAGGATGCATCACTAGATTCGGAGCTACGTTTATGAGATTCATCTTCATCTCCAGACAAATCACTAGAACCTTCTGAAGCTTCCCCAGCTGAAGAGTCGTCAAGCCACTTTTCCAAATCCTCCATATCCACAAATTCATCATCACCTTCATCTTCTACGTACTCAACATTATCAATATCGCTATCTTCCTCATCTTCTTCCTCTTCGCTATGGAGGTCTATTTCATCTTCATCCTCTTCATCCTCTTCGCCGTACTTTCCCAAGACTTTCTTCCAAATTGTTTCATCGACATTCAAAGGCTTATCGCCGTATGCACCACTTTTCAACCTTTCTAATAATTCTTTCTCAATTGTCTTCTCTATCTTGGCTGCAGCCAAAGCCTTCCTTTCTCTGTTTTCTTCTCTTCTTTTTACTTTTGGTGTTACCCCCACGTAATGCCTCTCTTCATTTCTTAATGCTAGTCTCCTTTCCGTTATAGCAACTTGAGTTAGCCTCGTCAATCTTTGTTTGCATTTGTGAATCAAGAATTTTTGCCAATATTGCAATCTGCCATCAATTTGTTGCAAAGCTTTTGCATAGTTTTTTGATAACTTAATCCTCTCCCACATACGAGATGGCATATGTGCTCTCTCCGCCGTCTTCATATACAAGTACAACTTTCCATTGACATTTTTAACAGTTGCATACCTCGCATTGGCAAGTGGACAAGATTGTCTTGAACAAAATCCAGTTACATTATACTCATTTCTGCAGAAATTTTGATCCTTATCAGTTTTAATCTTGAATGCACAAAACTGGTTGTTAATGACTTGCCAAATTACCTCGTCCGACATTGACAGCAGTCTAATGATGATATGATGCTATTCTCAAATATTTGAAAAACCTATGCAGATGCAGAATATACCAGTATATTTCAACTTGATGTTGTGTTTAAATAAGGTTGTATAGTTGCCTAGTAGAGAAACTACTTGCTCTCAATCCTTACACTTTTTAGTTCCTACTTCTTGAAGAAACGATGATATATGAAAAAAAAAAAGCTCATCGCTAAAGATTTACATAATTGAGACCTGCATCTTATATAATAAATCGAGCATAAGGATAAACTCAGGTTACTTGAGTGGATAAATTAAGTTAGACACGCAAATTAATTGGTTTCTTGGGGATAACCGGCCTAAGTTTATGAACTTGAGGTCCCATGACATCTGGGAATACATCAGGTGCGATATTATTTGCAAATCTTGAAAAAGAAATCAACGTAACGATAACTTGATAAGGATCCTTGCTCTCAAATAAATCAACTGTTTGAAATACTTCGTCATGAGGCATACCAATTCGCTCGCAAAGGTCTAGAAAAAAAGATATGTTTTCCATTTGCATGAAGGCCATTTTCGAACTTCTGTATTTCGAGCAAGGATTAGGCTCAATGGGAATCAACTTCCCTAGATCGCATAAATACTGACCATCCTTCAAGATATGAATTAGGTCGTAGGACCTTGATTCGTATTCTTGTATCACTGAGTGAGGTACATTTAATACTGTAAAAATATAATTTTTTACCTCAGCCTCGTTTTTCGAGTATTTATTTGATCTTGCACTTTTCAAATCTTGATCAAGATTCGTTGAAGCAGCCTGATTACTCATTTGAACGTTGGAACTAGTAATGTGCTTAAAGTTTAAAGCTTACGAAAACATAAAGATAATGATGATTCTTTGATTCGCGAGATTTTTCCGTTTTTATTTCAAGGCAAAAAGCGAGTACATAAATTTTCTGGATTGCTATATAAGAAAGGTTTTAATCACTCTAGTTGTGTAACCTCTTTTCATAAGAGTACAAACCATGAACACCACCCTCGAACTGTGCTGATGCTGTTCTAAATTCGAATCTCACTTCTCCGCTGTCCACATCTTCTCTCAATTGCTTGAGTGATTGCATACCAATATCTTGTAATGAGTGTTGTAATCCATTGTAAAGGTATGGAATAAACTTCACGATAGATCCCTTATCAACAACAGATCCAGATACACCTTGGGCTACAAATACCTTGTCTGACTCCGAAAAATATCTAGAGGTAGAAGCATTCTCGTCATTACCAGTTTGCTTCATTGCATCAATGGAACCCATACCTCTATATCTCTTTAATCTTTTACCATCACGGAAGAAGTAGTCACCAGGAGTCTCTGAAGTACCAGCTAACAAACCTCCCATCATAACAGTTGAGGCACCCAACGCTAACGCCTTAGTAATATGACCAATGTTACTAATTCCACCATCGGCGACACATGGGACGTCAAATTGGCTAGCGAATTCAGCAACATTGTAGACAGCTGTACCTTGTGGTCTACCACATGCCATGACTTCTTGAGTAATACAGATGGAACCAGAACCCATACCGATTCTTAAGGCATCCGCTCCAGCTTCAATAAGAAGAGCGGCTTGCTCTCTAGTGACAACATTTCCTGCAACAACTTGCAAATGTGGAAAGTTTCCTTTAATCCACTTGAGAATATTTAATTGGAAAGTCGATGAACCGTTTGAGGAGTCAATAACAACGACATCCAAACCTGCATGAACCAACTTGACCAATCTTTCCTTATCAGCATCTGTGGTTCCAATTGCAGCACCACATAACAATTGCTTAGAGTCGAATGATTTCGATGCATCTGGGTACGATTGGTTTTTTTGAAGATCAGTTAAAGAGATTAAAGAAATTAAGTTTCCATCAGAATCAACAATAGGCAACTTACCCTTCTTTGAAGTTCTCAATAACTCATTTCCCTCAAATAAAGTGATACCTTTCTTTCCAGTGATCACATCCTTCGTCATAACTTCCGATACCTTAGATCCATCATCTTCGTGAAACTGGACATCTCTTGAAGTTACAATACCCACCAATTTTCCTCCTGGTTTTCCATTTGCTATTCCAAGTTAGTAATTGAACACAATATCATTGCCATTGTTGATACGTTTAACTTTTTCAGTATTTGAATTCTCCACAACATCGTTTGATGAAAAATCGGTAGAACGAAAGTTATTTAATATTTTTATTCATCATGAAATATCAACAAGGCATTGAAAATATACTTACATGTGACAGGGAAAGAAGTAAATCCTAGATTTTTCTTCAAATTCTTGACCTCAGAAACGGTAGCATCCGGTGAAACAACAATAGGATCATTGATGAAACCGTTTTCAAACTTTTTCACTTTTCTTACCATTTCAGCTTGCTCATCTGCGGTACAGTTATGATGAATAATACCAATACCACCCAATAATGCCATGTGGATTGCCATATTCTCTTCAGTAACAGTATCCATAGGAGAAGAAACAAAAGGGGCCTTTAACGTGATCTTCTTAGTAAACTTTGTCTCTAAGTTCACTGCAGTTGAAGGAAACTTGATTAAGCCAGGCAAAACCAAAAAGTCATTGTAAGTCAAACCCCCAAAATTGGTTGAGTCGATCAACTTTTTGATTGACAAACCATCTTTAGAAGTGTAGTTTTTCAAATGAGAAGTAGCTTCGGATGAGTTTAAAACCATGTTATTCTTATGCTAACGGGCAAATCTTTGCCAAAAGAAAAAAAAAAAATAAGGCGAATTTTTTTATTTGCATCTTTTTATTTTGATGCGATGGAGAAAAAAATTGACCAGATTAGTAAAGGTTCATAATCATGTGTAATGATACTCAAATTTTTTTAAAATTTGACAAATCTCTAAATATTACATAGACGACTTGAGAATTCTGTAACTTGTAGGACACGAATCACCTATAGGGTACAAGATTGAAAGTCTTTTTTTTTTTTTTTCAACATAATGTAAACACAAAGTAGTGATTAGAAAAAGACACCTCCGCGGAGGGCGCTCCATTCCGCGGAAGAGATTTAAACCTACGACCTGCACTCGTCCCTAACAGCGACAACAGATGCAAAATAAAGTCTACAGATTTTTCCTGAAGCGCATTAAGAACATGAAGTTACTTCGAAATAAAAATTTAGAAAGGAGTTTTATACATTACTTTCCTATAAGCTCTTTCTCTTTTAATGATTTAACATACTCTTCTATTTTTCTCCAGCCTTCCTTCCTAGCCTGCTCTCTGGCTCGTCGCTCCTCCAAAGACTGATGATAGAGCATGGTACAATGATCATAAAGAATTGGGTTATGGTCCATGAAAATTTTCAAGGCGCCAAATGCTAACTGATATATGCTTCTATTCCAGTTTTGAGTAGCAGAGTTGTGTGGGGGAATATTCGCACTGAATTCATCTAGTTGGTGGTTTTGTGGAGAAGAAAAAGAGTCATAATACTCTTCATCTGACATTTCGTTTATACGATGTGCACTCAAATTCATTTCATTCAACATAAGCCCATTATCGATCAAGTTGCCATTCGCGTCGGTAGGTGTATCCGGACTTTCCACTAGTTTTTGCTGAACTGCACCATTGGTTACTCCTGGTTGTGTTGCATTTGTTAATTCATATAAGGAAGCAAATATAATGGGTAAAACAACCTCAGCATTCTCAGTAATTAATGTAAGAAAGTAATCGTTGGACCAATAGCAAAGGACCTTTTCACTTACTTGGAAATGTGGAGACGAAATACACTTCGAAAGTTGGGCAAACAAAGGTATTTGGATCTTCAAAAATTCATTTGGTTCTAAAACCTCGAAAATATCTTCTATTTCATTCAAAAACATAACTTCTTTTGGAGAATTCACTTTTGGCCAATACCGAAGCAACCCCATAATCACATCTTCCGTTAAGTTAGGATCTTTCTCTAAAAACTGAACAATACAGTATGCCAACTGAGGGTGGTAAAGTGACAAGCTTTTCACTTTGTGTAAAGGCATGAGAACTCTGATCAAAAAAGTTTTATGCTCCTCCTTTAGGGGCAAAGCGAAACCATTGATGATGGAGCCCAAAATCTCAAGTAATTCACCAATACCATTGAATCGTTCAGTTTCATATACGAACTGCAAGAAGACATTACTGATAGATTTTCTAATGAAGCTCCTGAGGCTCAAGAATTTCCCGTAAATCCTATGTAACGTAGTTTTCAAGCATTCTCTTTCACGAGCATCTTCACTATCGAATAAGTCAAGTATCCTCAAGACAAAGTCATGGTCAATATACTGTTTGGCAACTTGATGTTGAAAGTCAGGCAGCTCAATAAACCTCAAAAAAAACTCATATACTGCTTGCATATGGGGCCACGCAAGTTCATTAACCGGATCATCTTCATCAGGGTCATAAAGATCACCGACAGGATTCACGGGTGGTGGAATAGGTCTGAAGAGATTATTCTTGAACATTTGAATGATATGTTTATAAACCTCATCGGGATAAGCAAACCTTTCGTTGGAAATAAAATGAATTAACTCTGCAAGTGTTTCCCCCTTTATTTCTTTTCCTCTGTTATCAGCTGTGATATCACTAAAGTCACAAATCACATTACACTGGTCAACCTTTTGAATGAATAGTGAAATTTGTTCTTCAGGTGCAACATCTTCGAAGCTAGGCAACCTCAAGATTGTTTTCTGTTTTCCAGAAGGTTCAAATCTTGAAGAAGAGTGTCTTTTAGGAGTTGCTATCAAATCTATATCGAATGTCTCCTTATTCGGTGAGGAAATGTTCACTTGATGTGGATGAAGGGGAATATGCTGACTATAGTGAAGTTTAGAATCCAAAGGAGAAGAGTTTGGAGATTCATTCCTTGGGGAAGTTGGCGTTGGTGTCACTGGTGACGTAGATATGACCGTGGGACTGATCGATGTCTTATTTGCATTATCCGAGTTGATGACAATCCTTGGGGAGTCCTGTTTAGGCAGTGAGTTAGGCAGTACAGAGTACTGGGAATTATTCGAAGTTCCTGAGTTATTTGAGCCTAAAGTCATGCCGCTTCCATGTTTTGAAGAGCTTGGAGAACCCACGCTTGGACTAGGCAGAGAGGCCTTGGAGGATAGCAGCTTTTTATCCATCTTTCCTTCTTTCTCCTTCTCAAGCTTTTTTTCACTTTTTTTACTGGATGATTGACTCTTATTTCTTGTGAGCTTATTTTTGAATCCTTTCATCATTTTGGGAATGGGCGACTAATGCAAGTACAATGAACGGCGGAATGCAAAGAATGATACGAAACGAGTATGGCCAAAATTGGTCAATTAGTATCAATTTGTATGATGTAACTAAGATAATGTCTGAATCTCTCTTGTTGATTTAAAGGGAGCGATAGCTCGATGTTAAGAGTAAATACAAGCTAATGTAATTTCAGGCAATTTACTTAACTATATCCTGCGACTTGTCTTCGAAATCAATTTGGATTTGAGTCCCAGGTATTTGTCACAAAATAATGGCCCTTCCAAATATACTCAAGTGTTATCTATCTTCAATTGATTATACTAGTTTGAGTCGACAACTGGAAAAGGCTTTGTTTTTAAGCACTCTTGAGGGTTACGAAATAAAGGTAAGAATTGTGTTGGACACGTTACAGGCTGCACGACTTAACGTGATACTCTAGTAGGACCAATATATATGGCTCGTGATAACTTTGAGACAGTAAAGATGGGCAACATGATGTGAAATTACGTCTATGTATAGTTGTGTACGCTATATTAAGTCTAATAAATTCTATTTAACGCTAATATACTGATTCTTCATTCTTAACCTCCACAACATGCTTCGACTCAGAATGATTGAGAACATAACTCAAATAGCAGTTCCAACCAATACTAAACAAATTCACAGCTTGAAGCTGGAATTTAACAGGAACTGCTATAAAATTGAACATTTGAAAGAAAGGCCAACATAGCCAGTTGGTAGTAATTGTATTCCACCAATTTTGGTTTAGCCTCTTATTGGCAGTTTCCAATGGTGAACCATTGAATTCTAGTATTGACATCGCAGAGTAGAATAATGGGATTGCAATGAAGGGTGCAAAACCTAACTGATCCACTACAACTCTCGCTATAGTATTCATAAATTGTACTTTTCTATCATCATTAGCTCCTTTCTTTATCAAAGGAAGCCTTACCTTGGAGAGCAAACCGTACCACTTGTTTCCTATTGGCGCAAATATAAAAGTCCCAAATACACAAGCTCTCAAAGTTCTACGATAATCATACCTTTTATTCTCTGAAAAGAAATACTGCGCTAGATAGTCACCACTAGTGAAGAGAAATCCAGTAGTGATTGCATTAGTGAGGAGGGGTTTGTTTGACAAAAGCCTATTGTAGTGAGTAAATAAAGTAGCCATTTTGATGTAACCTATTGACTTCACAATTCCCCTGGTCAAAATATCCAACAGCTTGGGAAATCAATTGCAAGTTTCGAGGGAGTCTTAAAATACTGCATAAGATGATACCCATCATCCATTTAAGTCATGTGAACCAGCTGCATAATCTTTCGAGAACTATGTCCCTAGGGGTTTGAGCAATTGAAACTTAAGTATCTATCTGCATCCTTGTAAATGCTCCCTCTCGGAAAGATACATACCCTCTGGAGTTTTCGTATTTCACTAAAAGCTGCAGGTAGGTCGGTAAGCTACATTGTCGTCATTTTCTGTTTAGTTGCTATTTAAGTGTTACACCATTTCAAGAAATATCTAATATCGAGGGTAAAACGACCGGTATAAACTTGTGTGCGCGATAGAAGAAAAACCCTGTAAAAGAGATAGCAGGTGAGTACGTCTTATGTCTAAGTAGTGAGATGAGCTTTTATTTGGGAAACTATTTCCTGATAGGCAATAATATACCCCGAGGAAATGATCACCCGCCCCAGGTCTCGACATCATTTCCTTTCCGGTCCACTTGTTGATGAAAGTCCAGTGTTTATCTCTCGGTACCAGTGGTGTCCATTTCCTAATTAGGAACTCATAATTGAAATGGCTGGCTTGCATTTGGTAACTTTGTGTCACTTTATCCCAAATGATCACCCTTATTACCTAAAATACAAAGGATAATTTCACATTTAATCCCCTTGTTTTCCGACAATTTAAAAGCGCTGCTTGGCAGTATAATTATTTTTGCTGGAAGCTTTGACGGTTCGAGTTTTAGGTGATTATAAGAAGTCTATACAAAACCATTAGCCTTCGTTGTATAAGCCTGTTGTCATCTACGATAGTATAGAAGAAGAGAACTATAGAAAATGCACAGAACGTATTCATTGAGATCGGCAAGAGCACCTACTGCTGCTCAATTACAATCCCCCCCACCTCCGCCTTCATCTACTAGGTCAAAATTCTTTGGAAAGGGATCTATCTCTCACTCATTGCGTAAGAGTGCTGCTGGTAACTTCGGTCCTGAATTATCTAGGAAGTTGGCTCAATTAGTCAAGATGGAAAAGAACTTGATGAGATCTGTTGAGATCACTGCAAGTGAAAGAAAAGATGTCGCTAAGCAATTGTCACTTTGGGGTGAATCAAATGACGATGATATTTCAGATATCACTGATAAGTTGGGTGTCTTAATCTACGAGGTTGGTGAATTAGAAGAACAATTCATTGACAGATATGATCAATACAGACTCACCATAAAATCCATCAGGGATATTGAAGGTTCTGTTCAGCCATCTAGAGACAGAAAGCAAAAAATTACCGACCAAATTGCTTACTTGAAATACAAGGATCCTCAATCTCCAAAAATCAACGTCTTGGAACAGGAACTTGTTAGGGCTGAAGCAGAATCTCTAGTTGCGGAGGCTCAATTGTCAAATATAACCAGAGATAAGTTGAAAACAGCCTTTAATTATCAATTTGACTCCACCAGAGAGCATGCTGAGAAGATTGCTTTAATTGCTGGATATGGTAAGGCATTATTAGAGTTGTTAGACGAAAGTCCTGTTACACCTGGTGAGACAAGACCAGCATATGATGGCTATGAGGCATCCAAGCAGATCATCATAGATGCTGAAAATGCTTTAGCATCATGGACGTTTGACTCTGCAGTTGTGAGACCAACATTGTCCTTGGCCGCCCAAGATGAGTATGATGCTGATGACTTGGCTGATGAGGCTGAGAATTTGCAGGTGACGGAGCAAGAATGGGAAAATGACGGTAAGGTTGCGGCTTAGGTTTAAGACACACACCCTTATTTAAGAGTATTTGTATTCTTGAACAACGATTCAAACTGAAAGCACTTTAAGACATCTTAGGAAAAAGTCGTTTATGTATTATTAACTGTTAACAGGATACACTATGTGTATTCCGCCGTAATTAATACTTTTTTAATTGAGTTTCAAAACCTTGTTTTCTGTCAACAACTTAAAATTGAATAAATGTCAAGAAATGACATGTAAATCAGGGCTATTGAAAATTGTAGAACAAGCGCAGAAAAGTACGAGAGAAAGTATTGTTATTTTTGAGGAAATAAGTTAAATGCATTTGACAGCTATCGCCTCTCCTTGCCAGAACATTTTTTTGACTTTTTACGCTGCAGGCATTTCATGCGCAACAGATCATAAATATGCCACCAAGCCTCTTTGTGTACGACTTCTGCATGGCACGTGTAAGATCAAATACTGGATATAATAGGAAGTGTAGTCAAAGAATTCAGGCATTTTCGCAACCATGACACAAAAACGCGAAACCTTGCCTCCTTTGTTTACATTCGATGAAATTGAATGCTACACAACACCTTGCTCCCGTCAAAAATAAAGATAGATGATAAACTACACATCTTTAAGACGCGGAAGTAACGGGATTTGCTATTAAGATAAAGTGGACTAATCTAACGTATTGCTTGACCAGAAAAGATTTGCGATATCCACTTACGTATCAGATACTTACTAGAGAGGAATAATATTAGGTTACGCTATTGAACTCATAACATTAATCCACACAGACTTAGGGTCTCATTGACTACGAGGATACAATTTTGAACTCCAGAATGTCAAACAGCTTTTTACAGTTGTCACCATCAAGTCAAGCCATAGACCCAGAGATTTGCAGCTTTACGGCTGGTCAAGAGAAAGAAAACAAATCGACTAAAGATAGTGGGAATCAAAGAATTAAGGACAATAACATCCCAAATGCTAATGAGCATGTAGATCATCGAGCTGCAGCTCCTTCATCAGTGACTAAATCACACGGGGGTCCTAATTTCACTGGCTGGACACCATTGATAACACGTACTATTTACAACGAACAAGGGTTCCCTTTCAGTGTTACGCCGAATAAAGTTGGGGGGCCAATTAGTAGTGAAAGTGCTGAATTTAACCAGGGTTTAAATTTGACTCCATTTTTGAATCATAATATTAATTTTTTGAATTCTCAGCCTGGCCTGCAATTACACTCTATTACTCCTTTCAATGATAAAATGGTCCGATTAACAGATTTTTTCATGGACTCACCAATTAGACAAACGCCAATAAAAGATGTCGACACTATAACTCCTTCAAAATTCAGGTTGGAAAGTGAGAAACGATATTTAAGACAATCCATATTTCAGGACCCTAAAAGAGCACGAAAACGGACAATTACACAGATCGATACACCTCAAAGGCAAACTGGAGACTACTCTGTTAATGAAAAGATCAAAATCCAGCTGTCAGCCGATGATGAACAGGAAGAAGATAAAGAGAACGATGAAGGTGATTGCTCAAAAGCTAAGTATTGTTTACAGACCCCCTCCAAGAATCCACTTGGTGACCATAACAAAAGCAAAACACCAGTAAAGTACAGTGCACATGCTGACTTTTTGACACCTGCCAAACAAATACCAGACTCTTCACCTTCAACCGTCATTTTGTCTGTCAAGGGTAAATCTCCTGAAGCTGACACTAAGGAAACGGCGGGACAGCCTCCAAGCCCAACACCTAAGAAAGAAATAAATATTGTTCCTTGCTCTAGTCTAATAAATGGTGATAGCTTTAAACCTGCTATGGGTGTTTTCTCTGAGAGAAAACCTACAAAGACTAATGCATTTAGCGGTTTGGGCCACAGTAATGAGATTGACAGGCAACATAAATCTAAAGTTAGTAATAAAGCACAAATGCAGGCAGGCATGAATAAATTCCAAATAGTCTTTACGGATGTCCACACATTAATGAATAACAAGAACAAGAATAAGAAGACCGGGGGAAGCAAGAAAAAAAAAGTATCTTCTGAAGAAGGCTCAGATCTCAATAATGAAAAAAAAAGGATTAACAGTACGCCTCCAATCGACCTCATTGAAAATCAAGATCAGATTATCGCCCATCATTCCATGCAGCAACAAGTAGTCTTTCAGCAAATATCTCAGCAGTCTACTTTGTCGTCCCAAGATCAAAATACAACCATGAACTCTAGTAAAGAAATAAGTATGATTTCAGGAAGCTCGAGTAATTTAAACATGTCTTCCCAGACAGAGCAATCTTCATTCGATTTATCTAACAGTAATTTATTTCCAGATAAATTGTTCGACAAGCCCTCGCCGCAGCCTCAAAGGTCAACGAGTCATGGTAATCATTTGTATCTACAAGGGCAAACGAGACAAATGCCACCACCTAACCGGCAACAGACATATTTCCAACAACAAAACCATTCGATGATGATGATGAGTACGCCACAGCATCTGAACATTGTGACTTATGGCCCTGGACTTTATCATGGCCATAGTGATATGTCACCAAATGAAAACACGAATATAACATATTCTTACGGTAAAGGGCATGAGTAATAATCATATGTAAAATAAGAGATTATATAATCTCTTGGTTTGCGAGCAGCCAAGGGAATTGGAAATGGTAAGAAGATTAAGTTCTTGCGTATTGTTTTTACTTGTAAGTTTATGCGCATTTAGTAACATCCAAAGTGATTAATCAATTAAAAATAACAATAAAATTTAACTATGTACGTTGAAATTTCTACACATTTGGTGGAAGCAATAACGCCGCAATAACACCGGGTCTTTCTGTTGCTAAAAGGTCATAAATCTGAGCAGCATTTTTTGAGTCACTGACATCAGTTTGAATTCCAAGAGTGGATATGTATCGTCTATTGTGCAACGTTAACATTCTAGATTTTCTTCCTAGGCCTACAACTAAAATCTCTGGTTTTGGATGTATCTTGTTCAAAATTTGTAAAATTTCTTCACTGAAGTCAATCATGAACAGATTAACGATCAGATATCCTCCTTTACTCAAGTTAATTTCAATCGCCTCATTGTTAATGAGAAATGTGCCAATCGTGTTGTCACTCTTATCTGGACTTTTGATATAAATTCCGTTTGCTAAGTGAAAGCCATTACTTTTTACACTTTCGATATAATTAAATGGCTTTGAAGAATGCATAAGTATATCGTTCTTCTTAATTAAATCAGCTGGATTCGCTGAGCTTTCTCCTTTTCCCGAAGGTGGCTCAAACTTTAATTGTTTTTGACCCCCAAAGAGATTACTGCAAGCAGAAGAAGTATTAAGATATCTAGAATTTCGTCTTGCTAAAAGATTACTTATACTTATACTTCGAGTTCTAATCTTGAACATATTAACTATAGTTTGTCTCTAAGAATACTTCAAAAATTTAATATGTAGAGGTTCGCGCGGATATGTAGAGCACTTGCTTTATGGGAAGCGAAATCTATCATGTCTTTAAATGGAATGAGTAGTTGTAAGTGGCGCAGCTTATAGCTGCCTTTACTTCCAATGTTTCTTTTGACATTTGGAACGAACGTCAAAATACTTTAGACTGAAGGCTCACTTCTGTAGACATAGTTGTTTCCTAGATTAATATACATAAGATAATTATCAAGGCACAACATTGTTCGCCATTACAAATGTACCAAAACCCCAAAACACTCTTCAACTTGATAAGCTCATTCACGGTGGTGTACCCTTGCAACTTGCAATTACGGTGTGAAGTGCGTATTTGCAATATCCGAAAAAAAAAGTGATCTACGATTCTCACAATAGAAATCGGAACGAACTCAACGATGTCAACTCAATCTGGGATTAAAGTCTCGCAGTCTATTCTTCAGTCTTTAGGAAAAGGCAATGTTGGGCCGCTAATTGTCAGAGTATCTGATGATAACTCGGAGTTGGTGAGAGATACTAACTTTACCCCTCAATCCAACGATGGAAACCCTGATAAATCTCTTGCCGAGGTCAAAGATTACTTATCAGAGACTTATCCGAATCCAGCTTATGTTATTGTACCCAGAGGAGAAACAAGTAACATTTTCTTCAGTTTTATCCCAGATAATGCCCCTATCCGACAGAAAATGCTCTACGCATCGACCAGGAATACCTTGGTTACTTCAATTAGCTCCTTTAACTTTCATAAAGATGATATACGGGCATTAACTGGCTTGGAGGAAATTGAAAATGTGAATATGAAGAAAGACGATATTAGCGTCAACAGTTCCTTGACGTCGGATGAAAAAGCATTAGGCGACTTGAGTACTATCCGAGACCTAACAGTCGACAATGGACACAAAATAGAGCTTGCTTCCATGTCATCACTGCAGGAGAAGCTTTTATATGAACTCGATCAATCTCTTGAAAGAGAACTTGCATCTACCTTGGACAGTGAGAATACTTTCCTGAATTTTATTTCTCTATCTATTGATAGTGATAAAGAATTAATCACTGGGATTGCATCGGATAAAGATATCGCGTTAGACACGTTGCCGGCAAGACTTCAAAGAGTTAAAAGTGGACCCGAACCACATTATACTTTATACAGTTATAAGCCTGGCCATTTTGCTTTCATATATTCATGTCCATCGGGCTCTAAAGTTAGAGATAGGATGATGTACGCTTCTTTCAAGCAAGGACTACTCGTTCACTTGACAAAAGTTTTAGACACCAAGAACTATAAGTTGGATAAGTCATTAGAAATAGGGGACCCAGAAGAGCTAGATACAAGTACATTAAGAGTCGAAAATCCTAGATCTGAACGTGCACCAGAGAGACCTGGATTAAGGTTCGGTAAGCCCAAAGGGCCACGTCGTAGATAAATATTATATTAAAGTTCGTAAATGCATGCATTCAACTATTTAGAAATAGCCAATATTTTCAAGACTTCATCTAAATGATGATGTATGATACTTTTCAAGCGTTTTTCATTTTGAAAAACAATATAAATGTCACCCTGCAGAGAATTTTCTCCCAAAGATAAGATGTGATTGTATATCCGCCTTGATGCTTTCTTATTGATTTCAATATACTCCTCTTGAGAACTAATTGAACACTCCCCTGTGTTTTTTGAAACGTTTGGCTGATATAGAGGTCGCAACCTATCTCTGACATGCTTCTGAACTTCTTGTTTCTGTTCTAACGATAGCAGTGCATCCGGTCGTTTATTCAATTTTGAATCACAATCTGAATCACTGCCACCGATTGCCCTTTCTGACATATACAATGCGTCGTCGCCTTCCAACCTTGAACCAGACAGCTTTGAGTCCTTAATATCAGGCCCTTTCAATTGATTAATCAAGGCAGAAATTCTTGACGGCCCACCACCCGAGTGTGAGCTACTAGAAGGAGCCGAAGTAATCGGCGTTACTTTCTTCCTTTTCCTTCTCGATGAGTTTTCTTCTGATTTAGTTTCATGCATGCTGTTGTTTAGCATCATACTCAGTGTAGAACGAGCCTCTTCAAACATTTCCCAAGCTTGTTTTTCATCTTCAGTTAGCATTTGCTTCGCTCTCAATTCCTTTCTCAATATTGTACCACCATTTATTTTGGGTCTCTCTGTCTCTACCTCGTAATCATGTAAAAAGTCATCATCTAACTCGTTATTTTCATTATGTATAATCAATCCGGATCTTTCCCTAGAATATTCATTATACGTATTCCTCGTAGTTTGCGGATATCTTTCTAAGTCCTTCGAGCTATCAGAAGAATTCAGTATGGAACCAATTATAGAGCGAAATTGTCCAGTAGTTCTACTCAAAGATATGTCAGGCGACTCGTAGAATTGTCTACTATCACAGATAGGGCAATACCAAATCATTTCATCCTCTACTGTCAGTATCCCCAAGCACCCCTGATGGAAGTTGGAGTCACAGGAACCACAACCTATCACACCTTTAGAAGATGAGCGATAGTCTGCACTTGAACATACCATGCAGATTCCATCCAGCGGAAGTTGTTGGGTGACATTACCCGTTGGGTAGCCAGCTGAAACTATAAACTCTCTTGGGATATCATTAATAGCATCATTTTGAAGCACACGGTTCGGTATTTGGACAAACCTGTGAGAGTTAATGGAGTTCTTTTGTTTCAATTCCACACAGTGATAAATATTTCTACACGTTGGACATGCATTAGAGTTCGATGACCACTGTAGAATACAGGCTTTATGATAATAGTGACGACAGCCAGTGATGACCCCTACCATGCTTTTCTGACAAATGGCTTCCAAGCAAATAGTACATTCATTGTCAGTATCAGACATATTGCAGCATACAAATTCCTAATTTAAAATAAATAATACCTATTATTCTCTTTGATTTATAAATCATCTGATGGCGTGCAAGGGTGCGGATGATTTTAGTGTGCATCAAAAAATATATAGTTGCACCCGTTATGAACTAAGTGACAATGTCCCGCCACCAGTATGATTTGATACAATGCATGAAACAGCCTGGGTCAAAGGTAGGGCATTTATGTCCTCAGTGTGATGGTAAATGTCCTATGTGTGACTCTTTGGTAAAGCCCACTTCGAAAGTCAGAATTTGTTATGACTGTTCGTTTGGTCATCTCAAAAATAAATGCATTCTTTGTGCTAGTGGCTTAGGAGAAAATAACGAGCAGGGATGTCCAGCATATTACTGTTTGGGTTGCGTTCAACAAGAAAAGCATAGGGAAGGTTGCCCAAGAGTGGTCAATGTGGGTAGCTCTAAATCCGATATGATTTTCAACAAGAGAGCGGCTCAAAGTTCTATTAAATGACAAAGTCCACTTCATAGATTTTCTCCTGGTTCACCTTTGGTTGTATGAAAGAAATCATTCCAACCTTCACCAGCATATATTTTCATTTAATGCATTATATAAAGATACACGGGCCTTGCAAGTTTTACTATCTATAAGTGGGTACAACATGATAACGAATGAAGGAGAAAGGGAAAATCATACTCTATAAATATTCATTGTAATGATTTCATTCTTTCTCCATATCTATCTTGGTAGTTTCTATCCCCGCTTCAACCACTGAACGGATTCCATCTTTCCACTTATCTTTGAGAAAGTCATTGACGGGTCTAAAATCTACGACCTGTCTTCTCTTTCTGATGTTATTGAGCTCGTCTATCTGACCTCTCTTTTGGCTTTTCGACCGTACGTAATTTCCTTTTATATTTGACAAAGAAGACAAATCTTTATTCTCGATAGATTTTGTAGTCCCAGAGTTAATATGTGCAATGCTCATCAGTCTATCATGCATAGAGGCAAATGATAACGTTAAATACACGTTATTATATCTGATTCCAGATTCTTGGTGGTCAAAATCAGTATATCTTAACATATCTATCCCCCCACGTAGTATCTTTTCTCCGTCACTTTCCCCTTTCTCGTTTTCATATCTTTCAATGTCTTTTACCAATAGGGATATTGGCAGTCCCTTGCGATCCGATGGTAAAAGAGCATTTAACCTGGGATGCACTTGCAACTTATTTTCGCCTTCCTCAGAAATCCCATTTATTTGAAGCTCTTTTCTAACCATGAGCTCCACATTCAATCTCTCCTCTTTTGTCGTAGGTTGATCAGCATCTTTTTAAGGTTAGAATGAGTCCTCTGATATGGAATTCGTTGATACTTACATATTAAAGGGTCCAAAGTCTCGAAAGAATTAGTAACCATGATCAATTTAATGTAACTCAAAGATCAACTAGTAGAGATCGTAAGTTCACAGTTAATAATTTTAGTGCCTTGTTGTGTATGCAGTGCATAGAAGAGCTCAAACTTCCTACATAAATGGGAAAAGTTTTAATTATATCTGACACTTTAGATAGCATGGACAAAACTTTGAAATTGTTTTTGATTTAAAATACAAAATATTTACTGCTATTATTTATGGCCAAAGTTGTTCAATTATTTTTCTAAAACGTCAGCATCGTATCTTTGCTTGAACCATTCAATTGAATCTTCTTGTTTGGTCTTGTGTGAGTTACCGACGGTGCTTCTAGCTCTCTTTCTTCTGGTAATTCTTTGGCCAGCTCTGCCCATAACAACGTAGAAATCCATACCGTAGATTCCAATACCTGGGTCATATTTGATACCTAAATCGATGTGCTCGTCGATACCAAATCCGAAGTTACCGGTCTCAGAAAAGTTCTTAGCTTTTAATTGGTATTCCTTAACCTTCAATCCTCTTTCTAAGATCTCCTCAGCCTTTGGACCCCTAACGGTAACGTGGACAGCAATTTTTTCATTTCTTCTTATACCGAAGGTTCTGACAGTGTATCTAGCCTTGGATTGAACTGGAGTTTGACCTGACAATTGCTCCAAAACCTTGGAAGCTCTAGTCAATCTGTCACCAGATTCACCAACAGAGATGTTCAATACCAACTTCTCAATATGCAATTCACGCATAGGATTTTGTGCTTTAGCGGACTATATTTGTAGTTAGTAAATCTGACTTTAAACTTACGTTGCTTGGCTAACTGTAGATCGAAGCATGTCATACCTATAATATGGTCCAGCTGATGAATAGGATTCATCACAACCGATCCTTTTTCATATCAGTCCAAAAAGGTTTATGCTAAAAACGAAAATCAGTCAGAACATGTATTCCCATAATATTTCGTTATCGAATCATACAACAAAGTGAATCGCCAGCAATCAATGCAAGTTATAAATCCACATACCATTTTTATCAAGAAACTCTGCTAATTTATATTGGCTCAACACAAGTTAATGCTGAAGATCTCACCTTTAATCTAAAAATTTTTCAATACGTTTAGAGTATCACTACACCCTCACAAATGCTTACACAAACTTAAAACTTTTGGTTAAACCACGAAACTGCTGTTGAAGAGGCACGAGAACTTACCACAAAGCGATAGGGCGCGACCCCTATTGACAAAAATATTAGTACCCGATAGTACTGCAAATAAAACTACGATTGGTGAAGTGTCACATGTTTAGTCAATAATCATTCCAATTACTTACATTATTTATCGGAAACGTTACGGAATGAGCCTTCCTTCTCTTTAATTTCCCAAAAAAGATCACCAACATCATAGTTTCCGTGATATTTCCACCCTTGTTCGGTGACGTGATAAAGGTTAATTGACCCACCAGAGAAAGCATCTCTATGTGTTGCCGCTAAAATACTTCTTTTGCCCAAATACAATGCATCTTCAACGCTAAGGTCCCATCTATACTCAGAATCTAATACACCGTACGCAAAAGTTTGACCCGAACCCACACAGAACACGTCCCCTTTTAACCTCGTTCCATCAGAATCGACGTAATAAACTGTAGGTCCTTCTTTCTTAGTGTGTCCACAGACCATTGTTCCCATTGACAATCCCATACCTTTATAATGATAAACTAAGTTTGACAATATCTTCGAAGCAGCAGCAACCGTGATTCTTTCCTTCTCTCTAAGTTCATGAAGCCTACATTGAGAACCTAACCATGTCTCCCAATAAAAACAATCGGCAGCACCTCCTGCCATAGTTCCCAACAACTCGGAATTGATCCTTATGACTTTATTCACAGTTTGAGATGCAACATAATTACCTGCTGATGCTCTGGAGTCAACCGCGACTATAATACCTCCTTGGAATCTGAATGCCAAAGTCGTGGTACCGTGTGCTATTTTGATCCGGCAATCAGGATTAGATGCATCATCAGTATGCGCTCTCAAAAAAGCTGTAGGTTGAGAAATGGGAGGTACCTCCAACGATGGTGTCAATTCAATTTGCTGTTCTGAGCTGAGATCCTGATGTACTTCGTTTATGTCCCTCTGGACTGTATCAGCATTCTGGTGAACAAACCTGCTAGCAATGCTATTCATTATACTTTAAGTTACTTTCTGATTGTTCCTTCAAATATATGCTACCAAAGGCGACTATGCTCTCGTCAGAATGGCGTCAGTGTGATATATGGTGGTATTTCTTTAAATCTTGCCACCGATATTGTAAGCTCATTAAATGCGATACAGATATTTCAATTCACGTGCAACATTCCTGCGATAAAGCTAAGCTTCATCATTATATTGACCTTAAATAATTAAATACTTAGTACTATTCAAGCTTTTGTATCTTTCTAGATGGCTCGTCGCCTTCAATACCTGATTCGACTTGTGGCATTTCCTTAGAATCTAATTCGGAAGTGGTCAATGCGGTTGGTGATTTTGGCAATCTTGTCGATGTTGGTTTATTAAAAGCTGGTCTAGCAGGCTTGTTAGATAGAAATGAAGGAGGATTTTTCAAGGAGATTTTTTGTGAAGAATTAGAAGAAGTCAATCCTGAGCTTGATAGAGAATCTGTCGAAGTTCCTGATGGTTTGGCTGTCTTGAATTGTGGTTTTTGTAGTTGTACCTGATTTGACAAAGGAAAAGACAGCTTTGTTTGACCTTGGGATAGTAATTCTGATGTATCGGGGCCATAAGAAGGCTTTTTTTCAATTGGAGAATTCTCAGGCTGCGGCAGAGCAGAGCCTTCCACTTGAGACCTGCCATAACCTGTGGTCCCTTGTATCTCCTTGATTGACTTAGATAATGCGATATCCAATATTTTACTCACTTGCAGGGGAGCTTGTTCAACTAAGAAACTCAATGCATTATCTCCACAGCCTGCTTTTGCGCCAATTGCATTTACCTGAGCTATTGTGGTTGCTAAAGCCTTAGTAATTATTTCTGTAGTTGTAACAGTATTAAAGGAAAGCTTTCTTGCCTTGTACAATGATAAAAGCTCTTTTTGGAGATAGTTGAGGGACTTCTTGGTATTTTGGCTCATTTTTGTGCTTGCCAGCAGCATATTGGCCGGTGGTTTATTCTTTGTCTCCAACATATCAGCTGATTGCGGTGAAGTATCTCTAGGAGCCAGGTTCTTGGAATTTGATTCAATGGAACCTCTCAGCACAAAATTATTATTTTGGATTTTGATGTTGTCAGAATTTTCATTAAGTTCTGGAGAAACTGATGGTTGTCCTTGAGGAATTGTGCTCTTGGCATGAAAGGACTGTGAATTGCTGTGAGATCTATTCGCAGCCAATTGGGCCTTTATGTTTGCTGGTAGACTAGACGTTCCTGATATGCTAGCTGGTATGTCATTGCGTTTCACAAGCTCCCCACTGCTATTTACTTGTAAAGTAGATTGTGATTTGAAATACAATGGTGCTTTCGAGCTAAGGGCCCCCTCCCTCTTGATTTCACTGGCTATTTCAGCTATCGTCTTTTGTTTTTGAGCATTACCAAGTCTATTGTGCGGCAGTGTAGCTTGGACTTGAGAGGGCGCCAAATTCGATGAATATGGAAAGGATATGTCCCTCCCAACGATATTTCTAGAGATTGCTTGCTGTGCCTCGAGCCTTTGTCTCTGTTTGATTTCTTCGGCTTTCAATGCCGCTATCTTTGCTTTCATCGCAGCAGCCTCCTGTTGTCTTCTCCGGATGTTCTCTCTTTCACGAACAAATGTCTTGTCAATGATATACTTCCACTGATTATCCTTCTTTCCTTGCTTCTTGAATGTCTTGTTAAGCCTTAAGTTGTGATTTACTGAAGATTGCCAGCCATCAGGGCAAAATCTATAAAAAGGGTATGCCTCCCTTATCGCCTCGTTTATCTCGTTAAAAGTAAGTCCATTATCATTTTCCTTATCTTTCAAAATACTGATGATTACCACCAGATAAGACAAAGAAGGCTTCGTCCTATATTGCTCAGGTATTTCTTCGAGAGATAAGCCGTTTTTTGTGCTCCGTTTGATCTCTGTTCTCCGTTTAGGGCCCTTGGGTAAGATTGTTGGTTCATCACTTTTACTCAAGCATACAGGATGATTCTCAATTTTGGGGCCTATACTTATGGTTTTCAACGCTGGTAATTCAATTGCAACGGGGTGCATCGTTTCAATTTCAACCTCTAAGTTGGGAGTAGGGGGCCTCGGGGGTTCATGCTTGCTATATGAGGTATTATAACTTAAATTTATAGGAGTGCCATGACTCCCTAGGTAGTGATTGTTTAAGCCCGTTAAAGTTGTGGTCGTAAGTCTGTTATCTGTCATTTGTGTTTTCGTCAACCCATTGAATTGTCTTCCATAGACTCTAGATACTGGAGGCTGTATTGAAGCAGGTTTTCCCATTCTTGGAGCTGCAGGTTTTCCCATCAAAGGTGACTGTCTCTTATTCTGTAGCCCGGGCCCTGATTGAATATTGAACATTTGCTTTTTTCTTGCATCCTCAGCTGTTATCTTCTTATTATCATCTCTTTCCTTTACGAGATCTTGATTGTGGGCATCTATTAATGGCGCAAGCGAAGATATCTCCTGATCTAGAGCTGAAATATCTATCTCTAAGGATTTCAGAGGAAAGTTCCCACCACCATTAGCAATATCCCTCTCAGATGTAGAAATTTCTGTGTCTTTATTATTTCCCAAATTCAGATTTGGAGCATCTATCTCCTTTTCATCAACTTTCGAATTAATACCGTTTGAATTAGCTCCATTTAATTTCGAAGCTAAGTCGATCAAATTTCTGCTTGGTGATAACTTTTGACGTGGGCTCATTCTTTCACTCTTGGGAGTCGGAGACTGAGAGCTATATATATTGGCCCTCAATGTCACAGCCTCAGAAGGATTGAAATGCTTTGAAGCTGCAGAGTTGAATTCTGATTTGTTAGGCTCGGATGAAGGTAGAATGAAGGCAAAAGAAATATCACCAATCTGTATCTTGGTGCCATCAACTAGGGGAACCGTGATTCCTTTTTCGACAAACAAATCATCAACGAAAGCACCATTCCTTCCTAGTATTGATAGCTCAAACCTTTGTGTTCCGAAGTTATAGAATATTTTAGCATGCCTTCTTGACACAGCTTTTTTCGTCGATAAATGAACATCCACAGAGTGACCCATTGCCCCGAATGAGTTATCAACAGAGTTTCTACCTAGCACTACTTGAAGTGTCTGAACAAAGAATGTGTAATTATCGAAATCAAGTTTGGCATAGGCTGTGATTTTAGAAGTTTCATCTTCAGGCTTATTTGGAAGTTGAAGAGGTGTATCTGAAACTCTAATGTTGTTATTGATGTCTTCCACTATCAACATCTCATAATTATTGTTTAAAGAATTACTCCTTACTTCATTGCTATCGAGTTCAATATCAGGAACGGTTTCTAACTCTGTCAAAGGGTCGAAAGTTAGATTTTTTATTTCTGCTTCCTCTACTTCCTCTTTGGATTCCCTATTAGAAGCATGTGTGTCCACGAAATTTCTAGTGTGTGTCATTGTTTCATTGTCTAGTCGATCATGATATAAAAGCTCCGTATTTTCGATACCATCAATTTTAGATCCAACCTCATCACTCAGTGGATCTTTGCTCATCGTGAAATTTTACTCGCTAGGAGTGACCAATTCTCAGTTTCAAATATAGATAATTATTAGCTAACTTTTAATCTAAAATATTTTCTAAATAAGATCCTATTTAGAGCCGGGACCTATGTTAGGAATAACGATCAATGTTTGAAGGTATGCAACTTTTAATAAATTCTGAAAAGAAAAAAAAAAAAATGATAGTCTGTTCCGCAAATTGGCAAGTTTGTGCAGATGAGTTTGCGACTGCAATTTTGCAATAAGTGCTACTTCAATCAGTTAACGCTGCGAAGAAGATTGTTAGAAAAATTAGTGTCGTTGTTTCGTGAAAATGATTGTATGGTTATTCTTTTTACCTTTTGTTGTCTCTGAATATTACGGTAGGGAAGATCTTAGACATCACACTTACCCAATTCAACACGGACTGTCTGCTGTTCCGTTTAATTGGACGGATAATAAGCAAGTCTTCTTTGAAAATGTTACAGAAAGTGATTCCAAAAAAGGAAAGAAGGACCTCAAGGAGAAGATACATGGAGTAAGCCTTGGGGGGTGGCTAGTTTTAGAACCTTGGATTAACACCGAAATTTTTGAGGGCATCGACAATGCCAGTTCCATCCCTATAGTGGATGAATACACTTTGACAAAGAACTTGGGGAAATCAAAGTCGAAAGAGCTTTTGGAAAATCATTGGAAGACTTATTACTCAGAAGATGAAATTATAGCGATAAAGAATCATGGGCTCAACCTAGTAAGAATTCCTATAGGTTATTGGGCATTCGAGCTCTTAGACAATGACCCTTATGTCCAGGGCCAAGAGAAATATCTTGATCTTGCCATTGAGTGGGCCTCTCGTCAAGGTCTTAAAGTGCAAGTTGATATTCATGGTATGCCAGGCTCACAAAATGGATTCGATAACTCCGGCCTAAGAACCAAAACAATTGATTGGCTAGATAACGAAGAAAATATGAACTTAACATACATCATAGTTGACTACGTATTAGAAAAGTATGGTAGAGATTCTAGGGTAAATTCTTTAGAGTTTGTCAATGAACCATTTGCAATTGGAGGGATAGATATTCAGAAGCTTCAAAAGTTTTATATTCACTGTTACAATAGTGCAATACGAAAGGGAGTAGAGAAACAGTTGCTCTTTCATGACGGATTTTTGCAGATCGGGTGGTGGGACTGGTTCATGAAAGACAACAAATACAAAAACTTCGTGATCGATCATCACTTATATGAAATTTTCTCAACGTGGCATGTGGCCCAACCAATTGAGGTCCATATTGAAAATGTGGAGGCCCAAGGGGATCAAATGAGCAAACAATACCATGCTAGTGTTGTTGGCGAATTCTCGGGAGCCTTGGTCGATTGTACCAAATACATTAATGGCGTAGGAGTTGGTGCGAGATATGATGGGACGTATCTAACCGAAGAAGTGACAGGAAGCTGTGTTAATCATACAATCTTCTCTAGTTGGAGTTCAAAGTTTAAAAACGACACAAAACGTTTCATAAAAGCTCAGATGGACGTCTTTGATTCTAATGGAAATGGATGGATATTTTGGACATTCAAAACAGATGATACGATAGAGTGGGATTTTCAAAAGCTTTCAAATCTTGGTATGCTCCCACCAGAATACAAGTTGAGAGCCCCATCAACAAACGACAAAGTCCCAGACGACAAAACCACCAAAGTCCCATCATCAAAGAATATAGGTTCTCCGTCTTGTCTTGAAAATTCATTTTCTCAGATAATTTACAGTTTTATTATCGCATTATATTTACTAGCCTCGAGTTTTTTCTGAGATAATGAACAAAGGTCTTGAGCTCTTTCAATGCTCTCGATAATTGGTGTCTAAAATTTCATAGAAGCCGTAGCCGAGACGAACCTTTGGCACAAAAACGTAGTTAGGTGATCTCAATTCTAATCGATGATACCATTCTCTGATGTTGGTCCCTAAGTCTATATACTTGATTAATTGAATTAAAGGCGTATTTTGCAACCTAAAAATGTGTATTTACGTCGAGAATTTGATAACAGAAAATTTCCCTTTCGTGTCCTGTACATAATAACGGGCATCTCTTAAAAAATAGGTGTCACTTGTAACACTCCTAGTTATAAAATAGAGCTTAATCAAGAAAGTATAATGGTAAGTCATCAGCAAACCTTTTGACGAAGAAGTTTCTAACATGTTTAGGCGATAAGGAAAAGAATGTCCATGAGGGACAAGATTGCAAAGCACAGTAGTAAAACTAAGATAGCCGGCAGGATGTCGGAACTCACAAGGGAGCCACACTACAGTCAACACGATAACAGTGTACAAAATACAAGAACGGATAAACAAGGCCACAGATCTAATAAATTTACGAAACAATTGATGAAAAAGGTTACTTTCAATACTTCAAATGGAATAAGTAAGTCAGCAGTGAGAAGAAGGAAGAGAAAGGAAAAAGAGCAACTTGGTACTAGAATGGACGATCTTCTCACTAATTTACCAGTTGCACCAGAACACAGTGATGACAAATTAGAACCAGAGCCACATTTTCCAACTGTTAAAAAGAATCTTAATATACCCAACGCAGTCAAGAATTCGGGGAATAGGAAAATTTTCCATGAAGAGCAAAAGAACTTCACCAACGTTTTAAACAGTACAGATTTCAAATCATATCCTTTTGCAGCTTTGAAAGCTGCGATTCTGCAAAATGTATCCTCCGCAAAGTAACACCCTCTTTGTTGAACACAAAATTCCTTATTGTTACGCACCCAAATGTAGGTGAACTTTTTTTTTTTTGGTCTAACAAAGGATGTTTATTATTTAGTGCTTATGTAACATAATATAACTAGAGCTATCGCGTTGTAAACAAAAAACAAAAAATAGGATAAACACTAAAATTCCAAGACAGGGCGACAGAAAAGATTTACGAAATTAGACGACTAGACTGCATTTTCTCTAGTAAACAGCTTCTTCCTTGACTTAAGCTAGATAAAAGTCCTACTTGAGTCTTATACTTAGAGTCGGTAACTAAATTCCGGGAGTATTAGGCACAGTTAAAGGGCAGGGCGACTGAAGCATCTACCAAAATGGATGCCGTGGAAGTCCCAGGGACTCATGGACAGAATGCAGAGAATAATGATCATCATGGGTCAGAAGGGAACGCAAACATAAATATTGGAAAAAGTTTAATTGAAGAACGCAACGAAGATTTGGAATTGAGGATGACCAAAGACATAATCCATGACGACCCTATATGTCAGCCGACATCTAAAGAGCAAGAGGGAATTGCAAAGTTCGATACAAATCACCCTGGTATTATCATACAAGGAACTTTGTCAGCTCTTTTAACTCATTTAACTTCTGCAGAGATAGTTGACTATAACTTCATTTGTGACTTCTTTTTGACTTACAGAATAGTTGCCTCCAGTGGTGAAGTAATGGAGTTACTTCTAAAAAGGCTTTTATGGTCAATTGAATGCATAACAAGTGAGTCTAGGGTTGTAACGGGAAAGATTGTATTGATGAGATTGTTTGTTGTCCTAAGGCATTGGATATTGAACTATTTTGTCGATGATTTCGAATCTGACGTTGAGCTTTGTGATAAATTCGTTAAGTCTATAAATGAAATTTCCGCCAGGCCATATCTCCACAGAAGTGAAATGGCTCTTGAAAGGAAAATTTTATCTGACTTGAAAACACATTGGTTAATGAGTTTGAGGGAATTTAAAAGTCTCGATGACAGCGAAAAGATTGAAGGCGACGTTTTCTCTAATCGACTTCCATTGATGAAGGAAATCAAAAGTCGAGACAAATCAAAAAGGGATACAACAATGTCTTTGCATACAAATCCGTCTTATAGAAGATCTGCAATGTTATCACTTTACGATAGCAACATACCGAATAGATTTAAAATTCACGAAGATAAGGACAAAGATGGACAAACATCAGAGATGACAGTCAATAACCTCTTCTTCAATCATAATAGTACAAGGACATCAATTGCGGACAAGCTTTCAAAGATAGGTAATGGGCAGAAAGGTTTGAAAAGAAAGCCAATGACCCTCGCAAATAGACATAATCACATGAATTTAAAAGACACATCCTTAGGGTTGAAAAAGGTGTCTCATTTAAACCAAGACCCTATAACAAGCCTGAATTCGAAGTCTGGATTCTCCTCAAATGGTGATGTTAAATTACCAACTTCTGAAGTTAAGGCTATATTACCTCCAACACCGGTTAAAAAGATGGAGGAAGTGCTTGGTGCAAACGTAAAATCTCACTTCAGAGATAGCAAGAAATCGATGTCCTTGAATGATGATCAAATTGAGATGCTCCGTAAGAGGTCTTTGAGGAAAATGGTTGATGGATGGAAAAAGCCTTTTGTCCAGAACAAAGATGCTAACAGCTCGCGGATGTCACTCAGCAGAAACCTGGATGTTGAATCGCTATCAAGTATAGCAGAAGACATGACCTCCTCCCAGATAAATGGTCGTTCAGACATTTTAAGCGCCAGAATCGTTGACGAATTAGAATATCTTATTAGATTTTACATGGAGGATTCCCCTTTCCCAGATATCATGAATACGGAAGAAAATTACGATTCTGGTCAATTTAAGGATGTTGCTTCCTTTGATGAAGAATTTGAGACAAGTAAACATTATTGGACTGTGAAGATAAAAGGTGGAGAGAATAAAGAGCAAGAGACTGTGGACATTCAAAATGGACAAGACATTAATCTCAATGACTTGTCCGAACTTAACATACTGAAGATTGATAACTTGGTTAACTTTGAAGACTTTAGAGTATTAGAAGGCAATGAGACTTCAGATGGACAATCAATAAAGGTCTCTTCAAAGCTAGACTCTTTCCAAAGACCCGCCAGTATAGATTGGAATGAAACCACAGGTTCACAAATTGAACGCTCGGTATCGATCAAATCGAACGCGACAAACACACAAGGTGCACCTTCCATAGATTCGAGTGGTTGTAGTGGCTTGATGTCGAAGGTTGAAGAACCTTTCGAAACTAATGGAACAACTTCAATAGGACAGTCAATGCTGAGGGGCAAAAGGACAAGTACTCAGTATTTTGACACAGAAAGTGGCAACATGGATGTATATTCCCATGGAGATGGAAACTCATTCACTTCTGAATCACTCGGTAGAGACATTAATGAAGTCGATGCTGAGGTATCAGGCTTAGCAATTAAACAAAGTACTCCAACACATTTGGAGTCAGCAAGTGATAATCTTTTAAACCCTATTATGTCCTCTTCCAGGAAAATCTCTTTAAAGTCAAGATCTTCCACGAATTCCATTTTCAAGCGGGAGTCCATAAAGTCTTATTTGAGCTATGACTCTGCTTTATCTGTATCGATGAGTCATAAAATTGAAGGGAATGAAGATTTATCTGCTATCAACTTGAAAAAGAAGCAAGCTTTTTCCAATTTGAGGGATGCCAGAGGATCCTTTGGCAAAAAGCGGACACGGAACGAAGATGAAAGATTTAAGGTGCGATCTTTTTCGGCAGCATCCTTTGTATCTAGGTCGTCGTCATTGAGGCAAAGTATCAGGTTCAACTCATTGTGTGCTTTATCGAAGAATGATTATTTTCAGACAAGATTGCCATATAAGTCAGGCTCGAATATTAGTCGATCCAGTAACGTATACGGAGCAGATGACAGCTCTATCTTTTCCTTCGCGTTAGCAACAACAAAAGATTCTTTTAAAGATACTAGCACTAACGCCTATAGCGATACTTCGATCAATTCTGCAGTAATTCCAGGAATCAGCAATTATGCACTAAAGGAACTAGCAGCTATTCCTGATGAGTCATATCACGATGACCCCGTTAGATTTGCGCTTCGTAAATTGGAGGGACGAAGTAAACGATCACGCTCTAATCATCTGGTTGATAATTCTGATCATATAAACCGTACTAATGGAACTGATGCTATTAGAGATCAACAGATTGAAGATGGTGAGAAAGCTAAAACGATACAAGAAAGTACAACAAACAATAAAACCGAAGATGGCCCAGTGAGAGGTGATTTATTATTGGTGGAAGAAAATAATCTGCCTTTACCGACAAAATCTAACGAAGAACAAGAGGGGTCAGTCGATGTATACAACAACACTGAAGAGATTTTGGATGAAATCAATAATGCGAATACGCAGGACGTTATAGATATTGACAATTCATTCGAGGAAATATCCCAAGAGGCTCCTCTCGCAATGCTGGAGAAGGCTTACCCAAGTGGCGTGGTTGAAAAGTCTTCCTTTGTACTGCCAATCATCCAAGAACCACATATGTTGTCGAGCAAAAGAAGTTCTTTCAGATCACCTGAGATGATACTAGATCATTACGACTTGTCAACAGACAGCTTAAAAGTTGAAAATGTTCTACAAAATGACAAGCATGTCTCCTACGTATTGGGATCAGATTCGAAAACCTTGAGTATTCACTTTACGGCCATTGAGCAAGATCTTTTACAAGAGATTGACTGGAAAGAATTAATTGAACTCAAGTGGAACAAGGAGTTGACACCCGTGAATAGTTGGCTAGAAGTTATTGTCAACGACGAGTATTACAAGTTAAATAAAGGCGTCAACCTAGTGATCGCAAGATTTAACTTGATGGTTAATTGGATCATTTCAGAGATCCTTTTAACAAGTGTCCAAAAGGAAAGAATCAATTTAATCTCACGATTCATTCATATTGCTCAAAATTGTTTGGTTCTTCAAAACTTTGCCACTTTAATGCAAGTCATTTTAGCTTTATCATCTGAAAAGGTCCAAAAATTGAAGGAAACCTGGAAACAACTAGCACCTGGTGATATTTTGATTTTAAAAAACCTTGAAGATCTTTCATCACCATTAAAAAACTTCTTGAACCTTAGATTGTGTATTAATCAAATTAAGCCTTCCAGAGGATGTATTCCATTTGCTGGGTTATATCTTTCAGACTTAATCTTCAACACAGAGAGACCCACAATAATAAAATTGAAAAAGCCATCTGCTGATACAGATACATCTGTTCCAGTCGAAAATCAATCTCCATCAACCCTGATTCAAGATGCAGATGATGAAAAATTGATCAATTTTTCAAAGTTCAGGACCTCAGTGCATATTGTCAAATCCTTATCTCAGTGTATCGAATGGTCTAATTACTACGACTTATCTATCGATGACGAACTCCTTTCGAAATGTCTTTATATCAATTCTCTTGACGAAATAGAGATGAACCAGTGTCTTGCTCAGCTTTCAGATGCCTCTAATTGAACTTCTAAAAGTTGCTGCATTCAAGCTGTATAGCCTTTAATATTGATATGTATTGCATGTATACCCCACTAAAAGACGAAGGGATATATATTAAGCTATATACTAGTCTCCGCACGGGAGCTTAACTGCAGTCGTGTGGAACCTTGACTGCAATTATGTTGGGCCCTCTGCATCTTCCCCGTATTTGAAATATACCAATGTAGTCACATGACTTGGTGTCCATAAAAGAAGTGGTGTCAACAAAAACTTCTAGGACTATATAAACGAGCATTGAATTTGGTGAATTTCTATCCCTAGTCTCGGGTTCTTAAATAGGCTTTGTTAGAGAATGTCGAACTTGCGAAAGACTCAGAGGAGTCCAAAAATGTGGCTAACAGCTTTGGTAGCAACATCGGTGCTTACGGTGTCCTATAAAGCGTTTGAATTTTACTTCAATAAAGGTAGCAGCAAAAAGGAGATACCGCAAAAGAAGAACTATACAGGTAAGACTATTACTTTGACATTATCACATTCTGTTTTAAGCTCAAATCTTCCTTTGAATGATATTCTACTCAGCTCCGATAACGTCACTTTCATTCTACCTCCCTACTTATCTTTAGATGACTTGGCATCCAACATAAAAAACAATTACAATTTGCCGAAGACCCTTATTCAAAACTATAAGCTTTTAAGGTGCAGCAATATTAAAGGCTACCTCAGTATAGTTAAAAGCTTGAAGCCTGACGTTCTTTTAGTTTGTCTTGATGACTTGGGCCTCAAAGACTCTAAGAAGGACTTAAATCCATTTGTCAAAAATATAGTGACAATTGACCAAAGTGAAGATGATGTCTATTCAAAGATTTACCCAATGTTTCTCAACTGACCTATTTATGATAATGACCAATACGATAATATAAAGTTCTGCATATAAATTTCAAATTCGTAGATCTTCAACTCTTTAGGGCCGGCTATGAAATGGGTTTAGATTAGGATTACCAACCTCTTGAGGAAAGTCTCTCCTTATTATCTAACGAATCTATGGCCACTCCAAACATTAACTCCCCAAGGTCCGTAGAGTATTCTAACAACTTTTTAGGATCTTTATAATTAGTAGTTGCATCGACAATGGCCTTGGCTAGTTTTTCTGGATTCTGAGACTTGAAGATACCCGACCCAACAAAGATACCATCACAACCGAGCTGCATGAGCAAAGCAGCATCAGCTGGTGTCGCTACACCACCTGCAGCGAAGTTAACAACCGGTAATCTATTTTCCTTAATAACTTGTCTTAACAATTCAGCTGGGACTCTCAATTCCTTGGCGTAAGTCTCGACCTCTTCTTCAGATTTCAAGGCCGAAGCTTCATCAATTTGTTGTTTGATCACACTAATGTGCTTTACAGCTTCAGATACATCACCGGTGCCTGCCTCACCTTTGGTTCTAATCATAGCAGCACCTTCGTTGATTCTTCTTAAGGCCTCTCCCAAGTCTTTTGCTCCACAAACAAAAGGTACCTTGAACTCTTTCTTCAATACGTGTTTAGCCTTATCAGCGGGAGTCAAAACCTCACTCTCGTCAATGTAATCTATTTCGAGCGCCTCCAAGATCTGGCACTCGACAGAATGGCCAATTCTAGCCTTTGCCATTACAGGAATTGAGACAGCCTCCATTATCCCCTTGATCATTTTCGGATCAGACATTCTGCAAACTTTTCCTGAGTTTCTCATGTCAGCGGGAATCTTTTCCAATGCCATAACAGCAGCAGCACCTGCCTTTTCAGCAATTTTTGCTTGTTCAGGTGTGACAACATCCATAATGACACCACCCTTCAACATTTGAGCTAATCCTGCTTTAATTTTGAAGTCTGACATCCTGATACACTTAAATATATTTTACTAGGGTTTTTAGGTATTCCTTTTAAGTATAAAAACTTGATGTTTAAACCTTTACAATTAGTCATGGTGTTGAAAAATAAGCCGATCTACATTAGGAAATCCGGAGTCAAAAGCCCAAAAGCGTCAAAAAAACGGTGATCGCAGGCCGCATTTTTTTATCTCTTTGGGATCAAAATGAAAGGTAGAAAAGATTAATCTATTTACTCTTGAAAGAAGAAGTAAACTAGAGCATGTCCATAGTGGTTGGAGTTCTTGCAATACAGGGCGCTTTTGTCGAGCATATCGATTATTTTAAGAATGCAACGAAGTCTTACGATGAGGAATTCGAATTTCTAGAAGTGCGTACCGAAGAAGAGTTGAAAAGATGCGATGCTTTGGTTATTCCTGGAGGTGAAAGCACAACTATGTCTCTAGTTTCAGAGAGAACATTTTTACTTCTTCCTCTAATGGAATTCGTCAAAACAGGAAAGCCTATTTGGGGAACTTGTGCAGGTTTAATCTTCTTATCCAGGGAGGTTGTTAATGGTAGAGTGAACCAAAAATTACTTGGAGGATTGGATGTGCAGGTTACAAGAAATGCTTTTGGAAGGCAATTGGATTCATTTGAAACCCAATTAGATTTTCCTTTCATTCCAGATGGAGAAAACTTTCCTGCTATATTTATACGAGCCCCAGTAATTAGCAAACTTTTCAATTCGAAATCTGAAGATTATCTGGCAGAAAAAGAAGGAGAGCACGAAATTATCATCAGTTCAAATGAATTCCAGAATAAACATCCTGTAGAGGTTTTGCATAGATTACCCAATGGTCATATCGTAGCTGTTCGTCAAGGTCGGGTTCTTGGTAGCTCTTTTCACCCTGAGTTGTCAGGCGATTATAGATTCCACAAATGGTTTATAGACGAGTTCGTACTCAAGTCTCTTTAGATTGTATGTGTTTTATTTAATTCTCTTTAGTTGCGCACGCATGTACATATAAATCATGAATTTTGAGATTGAGAAGTGATAACATTTTTAAGAAGCGGAGTAAGGGGCCAGATTGTTCGTGACATGCAACATGCAACATGCAAGAATTTTCAACCTGTCAACGTCTAAGAATCCAAAAGTGGATTACAAAATTGGTGGTCTGACATTTTCTGAAGTCGAGCGAAGGTCACCTTCGATGCATACCATAAAGCCTGATAAAGGAAATAAGATTCTTCATAAAAACATAGGCACAACTCTCACGGTTGGTTCGAAGAGATTCCAAGACCTTAGTTCGGTGAAGCCAGAAGTCAATAAGTCATTCGTTTCAAGGGAAAAGGTTAGAAGTCCTCCAGAGTCAGAAATGAGCTATACGGATCTGATAGACAGCCCTTCTGATTTTAAACTCACAGTATGGTTTCATGAAATACGAACTTCCTCGCAAGATCTCTTACTAGATGTCAATTCCATCCCGGGGGTCAAAGTTGGAGAAGTTTATGAGGTACAAACTCTAGATATGTCCAAAAAACTTGTGTTCGTTGTAAATGAGAACACTTTGAAAGAGAGTAATGAACAGCCTTCCAAAACAAACTTTCAGGTTTCGCTTTTATCAAATCCTCTTCAAAAGATTCTAGATTTACCTCCTAGAGCAACAGTGCAGTTGAAAAGGGTACGTGATGTCAGGTTAGTTGAAGCAGACTCGGTTGAAATTTATATCAAAGATGTTAATTTAAAAAGGGACTCCATGTGGACATTCTCTACAACACTAGTTAATACAAACTGTTACGTTAACAAGAGGCTAGAATTCTTAGGAAGCAGAACAGGAGTGGTAAGGTATATCTACAAGAATGGAGAGAGAGTGGTCTCTGCTTTAATTGGTGCTGATACTAAAATTGTCTTCAGATCGGACAGTGCAAAGATATTTTTTTTAATTCAGATTTCAAGAGAAATGTGGAACTTCGAAGAGAATGGAGAAATCATGTTCAATAAACTCGTAAATAATTTGTTCCCGAAAATATTCAGAACGTGGAGAGAAACTGAAGCGCATCATTCTATCTCTGTCATCCTATTCACAAGTGTTGACCTCACAGACATCCCATGGACTTCTTTGAGCCAAGGGGAAAGACCTAAGAGTAGAAGAGATTTCTTTCGTGTTGTGGTTGATCAAGTAAATATATTCCATTGGGATAAGATTATGGCTAATCTACGAATTGAGTTCACCAACTTCAAACGAGATATTATGTTGTATAGAGAAGGTGGTTACTACTATAATAAAGGCGAGACAATGCCATCAGTAAAGGGAAATATTTTGGAAGCAATAAACATGGGGATATCTGTGACAAGTGACAAGTTCACCGATACTGACTTGAGACATACATTGACTCACTTTATAGTCATAACTCCAGGAACAGGGTTATATGATGTTGACTATGACTTAATGGCAGAAACAAGTAAGAAGGTAAGGTATCTAGATGGAGGTCTTGATATTATCTGTCTAAGCCAACCTCCATTACATATTGTACCGCTATTTCGATATCAGATAGATGGCTTTGCTCGTTATTCGGTACCTAATTGGTGCTATATCTCGTTTTATCAGCAAAACTCTGGTAGTTCTTCACAATGGATTCCTAGGTGTAAAATCTATGAGCTTCAAATGATGGGCGTTACGGAGAATGATCGAAGTGAAATGCAAATTGAAAGGTTTCGCTTACATCGTGGAGCTAAGTCTGTTTTAGAAGCTATGGATGGCTATGATAACAATATATTCAAACCTATCATTAATACATGGAATGAAAAGAGGTCAGAAGAAAGCAAAATTCAACTTATATCTCCTACACCAATTTTGAGACCCCATCTGTCGAAGGAATCGATGACAGCTCTATCTTTAATCAAGAATGCTCCAACGTCTTCAGAAGCCTTATCAAAAACTGCTACAATTGATGTTTCAACTAATATTTCTCAGGCGGAGGGTACTGTTGGAAGGACTAAAGAATCAGCGCTTTCTTCGCTTTACTCGCTCAATAAACAAACAGACGGCTCTGATAAATTACCCTATAATCACGAAAGTGGAAAGCCTTCTATATTTAAGGGTTCTCTACATGGAAGTCCCAAATTAATACAGAATAAAGGAAAGTCAGTTTCGTCATCTATCTCTCAAAAACGGGCTCAAAAATTAAATCAAGGAAATGGGCAAATAAAACCGCTTACTAAAAGTCAAGCAAACGAAAAGAACGATTTGGGTACTAGAAGAAAAAGTTCCAGAAGAAAATCTTCCATAGAACGAGAAAGGAAAAATATATCCGATATGCTTTGGGTCGATATTGAAAATCCGTCAAAGGATGCCCTGAAGTATGTCTTACCCTACTTCAAGTATAGTAGATGGAATGATGTATTTCCAAAAAATGTTAGGCGTAAGCTTATAAAGTGG
The DNA here is from genome assembly GCA_030574455.1 of Priceomyces fermenticarens. Lineage (NCBI taxonomy): Eukaryota > Fungi > Ascomycota > Pichiomycetes > Serinales > Debaryomycetaceae > Priceomyces > Priceomyces fermenticarens. The sequence continues at coordinate 185,392 of JAJMEZ010000011.1, read as the reverse complement.
AGATCGTTTCAATCACCGGCAATTTTGCCGCTTATGGCATCAGCATTCCCTTCCTCCAAGCAATTGGAATCTGAATATAAAATTCAAATCTATACGGTTCTCTTGAATGAAGAAAATTATATGGAGCTTGATACACCCAGTGATCTTATGCGAGAATTGATTCACTTGAGGCTTCTTCTTGGTTTCCAAATATGTTTTAACGATCAAGTGAAACGAGTAGAGGCCAACAGGGAAACCGGAAGTGAAGGGGTTCTTATAAAGTACTTCCCTAAAGGCAACTGCCATGGTTCCATAATTTACTTGTCTTTTGGGGGTGAGATACATAGATTAATGTGCGATTATGGTGGTACCTTAAGTATTCAGCTCTATCGCAGGATTGAGTCTCCAAATGACACCACCAATCACAATAATCTTGAACCATATATGCCATTGATTAGAACTCGATACGTTGAAGAATATAATCAGTCAAAAGTAGATACTTTGAAAGTGAGACCAAGGAAGTATAATTGGAACCAACTTGACCAATTTGTCGCTGGGTTTGAGGACTCTATGCCCGATTCCAATGAATCATTTTATCGAATGAAATTTGTAATAGTTCCGTCCACTATTCCTAAGAATGCCTTCTCAATTACAAATGAAAATTTGACAGATGAAGAAGTTAGGGTAGAGGGCCTTCGTAAGTTAATTGCTTCAATAGAAAGAGATAAATTTACCAAAGAGCATAAAAGAAGATTGAAGGAGGAGATTTTACCAGAGATCAATTTCTATACTGGGAATTTATATGACTTTCTAAATGAACAAGCAGAGACCTACGACTTAACAGGTAATCAACCAAATTTAATGCTACCTGACAGCGTTCGATTCAACAAAAATATCAAACTTATTAATTTGGGTCAAGAGATACAGGATCCATCAAATGGGTTGAAGCTTGTGGATAGGACTTGGCATTTCAAGACACATCCTCATTGTTTTGTTGGAAGTGAATTTGTCTCGTGGTTGATAGAAGGGTTTGAGGATATTGACGACAGGGAAGAAGCCACAATTTATGGACAAACTTTAATGAATAAAGGCTTATTTAAACACGTAGAAAATCGGCATGGATTTTTAGATGGGCACTACTTCTATCAAATCGAAGAAGAGTATGTGGATAAAAGCTATAAGGTTGAAAAAGCAAGTTGGTTCAATAAACGAAAGGCCACAGAAAGTAACTCGGTGACCTCCTCAGGAGTAGATAATGGACATGACTCTGCTGGTTCTGAAAACTCGTCCTTGACAAGGACCAAAAGAAAATTTATTTTAAGCAGGTCAGTAAAATTTAACGTCGATCCTTTGAGGAAATCATTCAGGAATGAAGTCGTCACGGTACACTATGACAGAGTGCATAATCCTGAGCATTGCTATCATATAAGATTGCATTGGCTTAATACAACTTCAAAATTTATTGATGAAACAGTTTCCAACTGGTCGAGACTTTGCGAAAGACATGGGTTGAAACTTATTGAGACACCTGTCAATGAGCTTTGCACTATTCCTCGAACGAACCAGTTTCATTCATTTGTTGAGCTTCAATTAGCATTAGATCCTTGGAAGGACGTTGAATTTATGGATACGCCAGTTTTGAAGGATAATATCTATTACTTTCATTTGTATTTATTAAAGCATTGTGACTTTTTGTTGGACAATAGGTCAGCTGTCTTTTTTCTGAAAGATCACATCGAAATTAGTTATAGTTGGGGGAGGCCAGTGTTCAAGTATGCTCAATTCATTCATAAAACAGGCTATTATATAGTAGAGATTCGATCTAATGGTGAATTTTTCTTAGCCCCGAATAATGGTCATATTAAAAGACAGAGTACATCATCGACAGATCCAAACGCTCAACGAGTAATGCTTGAATATTGTTCTGCTTGCCGCAATACAACTTTACTTCGAGAATTATTCCACAAAGCAAAGATAATTTCTCTCAAGAAAGATAAAGATACAGAACTAGGTTCCTCAATTTAAATACTCGATTGCCTACATTTAAATCTAAATTCTATCTTGTGTATATTTATTTCATTCAGTTACCAATGATCTGGGCAATCTTAATGACATCAGCCAATACACCATGTGCAGTTACATCTGCACCAGCTCCTGCGCCTTGAATGATCAAGGGATTTGGATATCTGGAAGTTTTAATAGAAATAACGTTATCACTTCCCTTGAGTGAGGCAAATGGATGATCGAAAGGGTATTCCTTTATTCCTACAAAAGCTTTGTTAGTAGAAATGTCCAATTCTCCAACGAATCTCAATACCTTCTTCTCCGAGAAGGCCTCATCCTTCGTCTTCTGGATATCAGAGTCATAATCTGGCAACTTCTGTAAAAACTCATCGACATTTTTGACGTTCTCCAAATCCTTAGGAATCAAGGATTGAATTGGGAATGAGGTAGGTAATTCAATGTCAAAGCCTACGATCCTAGCGACAATTGCAACCTTCCTTGCAACATCCAAACCATTAAGATCATCTCTTGGGTCAGGCTCCGTGTAGCCCAACTTCTTCGCGACCTTAACAACATCGGAGAACTTAATATCGTTATTCTCAGTAGATGAAAATTCATTAAAAATGTATGACAAAGTGCCCGAAAAGATACCTTCAACTTTTTCTACCTTGTCACCTGTCAATACAAGATCCTTCAAAGGGCCTATAATTGGCAATCCAGCACCAACGGTAGCTTCATGATAGACCAAGCCTCCCCCATTCTCTGAACTAGTAAATATATCCTTCCATAAACTCAAAGATGATGAGAAAGCCTTTTTGTTAGGTGTTGCAATGGAAATACCTGCCTTTACGATTTCAGGATAAGCTTCTGCAATTGTGGAATTTGATGTATTGTCCACGAAAATTACAGATTTGGGTGCCTTTTTCAAGAAATCTATCAAAGGACTCAAGCCCAAAACTGGTTTTGCTTTGTCTGTTTCAAAGTTTTTTAAATCGAGTGGCTTATAGTCTTCAGAGTATAGAGCCTCTTTCGAGGATCTTGCCAAATAGATCACATCAAAATTAACGCGAGCCTCTAAGTGAGTTAATTGCTCGATGAAAGATGATCCAACGACACCGGCACCAATAATTGCCAAGTTAACAGTTCTAGACATAGTTGAGATTTTGTTTGTCAAAAGTCGTTGTCTAGTATCACCTCATTTTTTTCCATTCAACCTGCTTGTCTCTCTATATGCAGTTTGTGCATTTAATGCATCTTTGCCAGAAAGTGTCAGGTTATTATATCCATTTTCAGGTTTTCAATGTAATAATCGAAAAGATGTTACCATTTACTCATATGAAAGAATGGCATCCAGTTAGCAACCAAATGGGTACCTAACCATTATTATACCCTTGAGCATACGCTAAGAGTAATTTATCGGTTCATCAATTCAGTGTGTAGGTGCATGTCTTTATAAGATGCTACTTTTAATTTTGAAGCAGTATAGTCCAGCTAACAAGTGAAATTCATATCTAAGAGTCATACATCTCTTTTATCGTTTAAGACTATCTTCAGAAACACGAAGGAAAAATATTCACTTCCGTACTTCCATTTAATATTAAAATATGAGAAAGTGCACTTTTTGACTTCTAATTAATACTAAAAACACTTCAAAACTTCAAAACGGTGACCAATGTGTAGAAGAGAGCCACCATGTAATGAACCGATAGGCTTGATGCTCCGCTCTTCTTTTTTTGCTTCTTCGTAATATCTTCACCATTAACTATATATGTATAATTGTTTAATGGTTGGGGAAATATTTCATTTTCAACTAGTCTCTTGAAATCCCATTCCATGGTGCTTTCTGTTTTGTAACACCAAAAGATCCAACCATTACTGTTCTTGGTATATTCGTATAGCTGCATCTCTACGAATTTTCTATAGTTTCTACGGGTATTTTGAGACCAATTCTCCCAGTTAATCACCTTGGAACAATCCCCAATTTTCTTATTGTTATAAGGCTTTTGTCCAGCATAGCGTGCACCAAGCCCGACCCCATTCACCCAAGGACTACAATCTGTCAATGCTGCTGACCATTCACCAACTACAGCTGGGTGGTGTTTAAGTTCATCTCTTATGGGTTTTGCATAGTCTTTGATGCTTTGCAAAGTTTTGTCAATGGACAAGGCCAAGGAACCTGGTGAAAACACTTGATAGTGGTGATGGTCTATAAGTATATTGTAGTTTCCAAGTGTTTCATTTCTTTTGTGATTAGGTGAGAGGAAGTCATTCCAGTAACCAATTGGTCTAAATCCATCATGAAAGATAACTGTGTTATTTATTATTTGAGTCGTCCGTGCATCATCATACATCTCAGTGTATAAATTTTTAAGTTTCTTAGTAGGAGTTTGAAGTGGTTCATTAATTATTTCAATTCCTAATATTGTATTTTTATACTCTTTAGAAGTATTGTAACCCCCATATTTAGTAAATATTTCATGGAGCACTCTTTTAGTCAACTGAATACGCTCGGTGGTATTAAACCATCCAGGATACCCTATGTCCCGAAGACCCGAATTGTCAAATCCATTCTGAGATCCTGGGGCACCATGAAGATCGATCCAAGCTTTCAAGTCGTATTTCTTAGCCCACTCTAAAGCCTTATCCAAATATGCTTGAGCACCCCCCACATATGGATCATGAGGTAGCCTTTCGAATGCCCAATATCCAATGGGTATTCTTACCATATTTATGCCGTAGCTTTTCATATCAGCAAAATCACCTTCAGTGAACCAAGTACTCCAGTGCTTTTCTAATCTTTTCTTGGCCTCTTCATGCCCCAAAAACTGACAGAAATGATACACATCTATAGGGATGTCGGATTCTGTTGTGTTCTTAGATGAATTGAATGCAAGAAACAACGACGGTGTGATGTACGGTTCTAGTACTAACCAGCCACCAAGTGCTACTCCTTTGTAATCGAAACTACTCGCCAGTTCATCAGGTTGAATTAAGGAGCCATTCAATCTACCCTGGCACAAACATAAAAGTAGCTGAAAAATAGACAAATACGAAAAGGTGATTATATGAAGCGAGCGCATTTGAGGTGAAAACATTCCTTACGATGAGAAGGTTCGGAACAGACTACTTGATATTAGTTATTTCAAATTTACGGCTATCTAATGCCGCATGGGGGGTGCAGTGATATTTTCATATCTGATGTAGATGAAGAAATCACGAGCACTGTCTGAACACTGTCTCTCAGTTATGTCGTTACAAAATCCGTGCAAACTGCCTACTTAAGAAAACATTAACCCAGAGTGGTTATTCAACTCAATTCAAAGGAACAAGAGCTGAATATATATATATATATGTATATATACGGTTTTACCGTCTTTTCAGGATGGCACTCTCTATGCTGGTGTAAAAAATTCACCTACCTATAATACAATCATAATAATAATTGGAAGCCTTAGGCTAAATAGTGGGCCAACCAAACGTACGAAGAGCCTCGATGTTGCTAATCTCAATCACCACAAATGTCTTCCCCTTAGTCTTAATCCAAATCTGCATCGCTTGGCTTGAACTCAGGAGCTGCAGATGCGGATGCAGCGGCGGCATTTCCTAATATATTAGTAACAGCCTTTGGAGGCTGAACAGCGATCATCATCACAACTAATTCATAAACATCTTCTGGAACTGATCTTTGGTAAATTCCCAAAATATCCGTAGGGTTTGGGTATACAGACAAAGCTTTGTAGAAACATAAAGCAGCTTCCATTTTTTTGCCCGGAGATGTTGCTAGCTGTTCACCCAAAGCCACCTGTTGCATAAAAAAGTTCTCCTTCTCATTTAAGTCTGTAGGAATGGGGTTTGCCTCCAAATCAGTAGCCAATGCCTTCTTAATTGCCTCTAACTTCGACTTCTTAGTCTCCTCTTGTTGCTTCTTAGTTATCTTATCCTGCTTTACAGCCTTCTTCTTCAAAGTCTTCCTGAATTCTGGAGAGTGTCTACGTGTGTAATCGAAGTACGCAGCGTATCCGATAACGGCAGTAGCCAAAACTGCAGTGAACATTGTTCCCTTTCCCATTTTTAAAATTTCCGGTCTTTTTTGACAAGGTATATCCTATTTGAATGAAACAATTTCTTTGTTTCTTTCTATCGACAGAATGACGTGAACTCTAAAGCTAATTGAAAATTTTTGATCCCAATAAGAAGCAACGTAAAAGTAGACGAAAAAAGTTAGCACAAAGGTAGTATGTTATCATGTGCTTGGTCATGTGATTATATTTAATTAAAAATCCTTTTTTTTTTTTTTCTGTTTGATCGAAATATTTAAAAATAAGGCATATCATTGGGTAACATCTTAAAAGATCTGATAGAGTGTCATTTATTCATTTACTGAGACAAAAGTCACCTAGCAAAGATGGCAGAAGTAGCTGAGGTAGAACAGAAGGAATATCCAGACGCCACTTTCAAGTGGCCGACTCCATTCGTTAATATGGGTAACTCTAGTGCCTATCCACCATGGAAGCCAGTGGATACTAAGAAGGAGACTACACAAGTTTTTAAATTTACTTTCTACACAACTGTGGGTGCTTATGCATGGTTAGCTTTGTGGAAGAGGACAACTTTCAAGTTAGGTTTGCCCCTTACAGTAATTGGTTTCACTACTGTGGCTACAGCTTCCAAGGGTATAGTTACTAACCTAAGAGAAAAGAATGACGCATGGAATACATTTTTTGCCGTTGGAGCTGGTAACTTGGCTTGTTTGACAACAGGTTTTAAAAGTATGCCTGCTAAGCATAAGGTCTTAACTGGAGTAGCTGGTGCCTCCATAACGGCTTTGTTGGAACATGCATACTGGGCAGAATCCCCTAGTTGTGCTGGAAAAGATACAAAACATCTTAAGGCCAATTCGGATACTGACTTATCCAAGCAACAATTTTGGGATGTGTGGAGAAGAAGACCATTGTCGCAGACCGTTGAAGACGTAGGTGCTGGTCGTGGTATTTTTAAACCTTAAAGCATCGTTTGCGTGCAATTAGAGGAGGCAAAATGAACATGCCCAGAATAAAAGATTTGTACTTGAAGAAGTATTGAATAAGTCTAATGTGATACAAATAACCATATATACAATAATAACATTTAGAAGACTAGAGGCATATTTCAAGAAATTGAATACGGGTAGTCTAGAGTCTTATTCTTCTTAAGTTTCCATAACTTCTTCTTTTTCTTTGTCACTACGTGCTCGGCAAAAACTTCGTCACAGTATGTTTTTTTCCACTTCTTTATAAAAGAGGGGTCCCAAAGCTCACTTGCAATGCCCAAATCCTTACAGCACCTCATTAATGCGTTACTTTTGCAGCCTTCTAGTGCCGTAGCAATTTTTTCTTCGCCGCCAAAGTAGTCCTGTTCTCCACGTGCTACACTAACCAACCTGCCATGACATATTAGAGCATACTCTCTACTAATTTGTTTAGGCGTTATAAATGTGTCAGTTCTCGGTGCTAATCCCCAGCCCCCAGGTCCAAAAGCTTTGTTCAAAATTCTGCGATACTTAATTTCGGGTAGATATAGCAAACCATCAGGTTTGATCTCAATGTCATCTGTAGAGATGGGAGCTAACAACGCATTAGCGATTTTTTCTGAGAAGGGAGCTGACCCTAAGCCGTGAAAAGATTCCGACCAATTGACTTGTGTCGAGCTCAAATTGACCAATGGCTTTGGACCATCATTGAGCGACGAAGGGGTTAAGTCCTCCTTTTTATGATCTGGTGGAGCTTCTTTCGATGATGAACTTGTAGTTGTAGACGCTCCCGCCCCTCGAGAATCAGTACGAAATGTCGACTTGAACGCGGATCCAGTGGGTTTATACGTCACATATCTAACACCCTTCAAAGATCTTGAGAAGAGGGGTACCATACCCTGAATTTTGCAACGAAAATTCAGTATCATTGTATTGATAATAAGGCGATAAATCGTCTCTAACTGAAATTTGAGTCGCACAGATGCTAAATAACGTACGCGATTTTCATGGAGAATGAAATGCTATTTTCAAACCTTCCATGTTCAGTGGCAATAATATGACGTAGCTAAAGCCTTCTCACCCTTAGCAAAGTATTACGTATATCCGATTTCTTGTTACTAAATTAAGATATGCCTAATGAAAATAATGAAACTTAAATTATAAGATCACAATAAATGTAGAAAGCAAAAGGCTCAATACACAACCCACTCCGTCCCAGATCATGAGAAGTCATGCTTATATTAAATCAGATAAGTTTGAGTAACTCAGTTGGTGGAAAAATATATGACTAAAAAATATTTCTTTTTACTAAGATCTAAAGTAGGTTTTATTCACTTTTGCAAGGATTTGGTAAAAACTTGAAGATAAGTTCAGAGAAATATCTTTCAAAAAAAAAAAAAAAAAACTTAGCTTCATCCCAGCTAAAATATAACTATGAACATTAAATATCGCGACACTTAGTTCTATCTAGATGCATATGGATCAGATTTGCTTTGGACTTCACGTCATTGAAAGGTTGCAACATATGTTGCATAACTCGCTATTAATTCGCGGAGTAGCACTCCCTATCAATCCCGGGGAATAAGAGAGCGAAGCTCGGGACAAAATGTAATGTCAGCTGATCTAGCAAAGTTTCGCACGATACAACTAAATGTGGCCAATAGAAGCCTTTAAAATTTGAATTTGTCAAAAGGTCAGTCCGTTCTGCCGGGACATTTGAATTAAAAGTGAGGGACGAGTAAATATTAAACATATTATATTTTCTTTATTTGTAAGGACGTTCATTGTCAGCAAACATAGATAGTGCTTAAAAGTATAGAAGCAGCATGTTCAAACATATTCTTCGTTATCAAAGGCCATTTTCTACCAGAGTTACCGGTATTAGAGGGTTGGCAACTAGCGCTTCTCCAGAAAACAAGGTAAAGAAATTTCTGATCTACAGATGGAACCCTGATACGCCTGAAAAGCAACCAGAAATGAAAACATATGAGGTTGACTTGGAGGAATGCGGTCCTATGGTGTTAGATGCCATTTTGAAGATAAAGAATGAACAGGACGCTACCTTAACATTTAGGAGATCATGTCGTGAAGGTATTTGCGGATCTTGTGCAATGAATATTGGTGGTAGAAATACCTTAGCTTGTTTGTGTAAGATAGATACCGATACAAGTAAGGAATTAAAAATCTATCCTTTACCCCATATGTTTGTGGTGAGAGATTTGGTGCCAGATTTGACACATTTCTATAAGCAATACAAATCTATTAAGCCTTACTTACAAAGGGAAGACCATCCTGCCGATGGACGTGAAAACTTGCAAAGTGTTGAGGATAGAGCGAAGTTGGACGGCTTATACGAATGTATTTTATGTGCTTGTTGTTCGACATCTTGTCCTTCATACTGGTGGAATCAACAACAGTACTTAGGTCCTGCGGTTTTGATGCAGGCTTACAGGTGGTTGATTGACTCAAGAGATCAAGCAACTAAGGCAAGAAAGGAGATTTTGCAGAACTCTATGTCATTATACAGATGTCATACCATTATGAACTGTGCTAAAACTTGTCCTAAAGGGTTGAACCCCGGTAGGGCAATTGCAGAGATCAAAAAGCTGCTTGCTTTTGATTAAAACCTCTAGACAGGTATCACGGTTATATGAGCTGAAAGTTCCTTTTAAATATTGTTGGTATCAGGTAGGCTTTTCTTCTGGTATATGATGACAATTCCATTAGGGCCAATTCCTTTTCTACCATCCTGACACATGCATCAAGATATTATATAGTAATCACACATATCTAAATGAAATCTATTTGTAACTTTCACCTCAAAATTCAAGTACAATAAAAAATATGCTTGCTCCGATTGTGGAAATTGCGATTGTACTCCGCTTTTTTGAAAGGAGCTTTTTGTGAGCCATTTTTGGGAGCGACTACTGAGCCATTTCTCAGAGCCATTTACGAGCCATTTTAATGTCCATTGGCTGCACCTCATGCACCCAGACGCGATTAGAACGCTCCCCCTATTAGTGAGCGCTTTACTTTAAATATCTCGGAAAAGGCATAATTGCTATATAAACTCACCGGACAGCCTACCATGGTCTAAATTATCATCAGTCAATCTTGATATATCAATTCAAATATACAAAGCCAAACAATGTCTAAGGGAAAAGTTTTACTCGTTCTTTACGCTGGTGGCGAACACGCAAAGCAAGAAAAGAGACTCTTGGGAACTGTGGAGAACGAATTGGGTATCCGTAAGCTCATCGAATCCTATGGCTATGAATTAGTTACTACAACTGATAAGGATCCCGAACCAACTTCCACTGTTGATAAAGAATTGAAAGACGCTGAGATTGTTATCACAACTCCATTCTATCCTGCTTATATCACAAAAACTAGAATTGCAGAAGCACCAAAATTGAAGTTGGCAGTCACGGCAGGTGTCGGGTCTGACCATGTAGATTTGACTGCTGCTAATGAAAAAAAAATTACTGTTGCAGAGGTTACTGGTTCTAATGTTGTTTCTGTCGCTGAACATGTTGTGATGACTATGTTGGTCTTGATCAGGAACTTCGTTCCAGGTCATCAACAGGCCATTGATGGTAAGTGGGATATTGCAGGTCTTGCCAAACAAGAGTATGACCTTGAAGACAAGGTGATTGCTACTGTTGGTGCGGGTAGGATTGGATACAGAGTTTTGGAGAGATTAATTGCTTTTAACCCAAAGAAGCTATTGTATTTTGATTATCAAGAATTACCAGAGGCTGCTGTTAAGAAGTTGAATGAAGCATCTAAGCTCTTCAATGGCAAGGACAACATTATTGAAAGAGTGGAGAAGTTAGAAGATATGGTTGGTCAATCTGATATAGTCACTATTAATGCACCTCTTCATGAGAAGACCCTTGGCTTATTCAATAAGAACTTGATTTCTAAGATGAAAGATGGTGCGTACTTAGTCAACACTGCAAGAGGTGCTATTGCTGTTGCCGAGGACGTGAAGGCTGCTCTCGAGTCCGGTAAATTAGGTGGTTACGGTGGTGACGTATGGAATGTTCAACCTGCTCCTAAAGATCATCCGTGGAGAAGTATGACCAATTCTTATGGTTATGGTAACGCTATGGTTCCACACGTTAGTGGTACATCTTTGGATGCTCAAACGAGATATGCAGACGGAGTCAAGGCCATCTTGGAGAGCTACTTCTCCGGCAAGCATGATTACAGACCTCAAGATGTTATAGTTATCAATGGAGATTATGCAACCAAATCATACGGTCAAAGGAAATAATTAAAGATCATCATTGCCCCTGATTACTCATGGTTTTGCCGTGTCAGTGGTTTGTGTTTGCGTCTTTAGTTTGTTCATAGCTTCCTGAAAAATATATGAATACAATATATCGCTTTTGTAGGAGCTCCACTTACTGAAACTGTCCCATTTAATTAGATACCAATGGGACTGCAATAGCGTCTATTTTTTTGGAAAGAACAAAAATCCATAGTTTATACTGCATCTCAACTATGTTCAATATTTTCGTGACTTATTAATACTATCTATAACTTATTTACAAAACTACATAATATCCATGTACATTATCTAGTCAAGAATAAAATAATAATCCGTGCTTTATCATATCATATTTCGTAACGATGAAAATCACCTAGACTTTTGCGGTAGACGTGGATTACTATATCTACTTAGGTTAATCCGATATAGCTTGCTTCAACTTTAGCCTTCTTGAGTGAGTATTAAAATATTCCGTTAGTTCCTTGAATGCCATCTTTTCTGGATCAGCCTCCATAACATGCTTGTCCTTGAATGTAACTTCGATTTTTGGTTTTTCATTTGGAGAAGAATTTTTTCCCAAAACTTTGCAATCAATGGCTAAAGAACCTTTAGCAGTGGACGGTAACCTCGAAAGAAATAACCTAGCAGGTCTAGCACTAGGAGCGAATGGATTAAATCTTATAACGACCTTTGTGAAGAACTGTGTTATCATTAGTGTCTCTTTTTGCTTTTACTCTCAGTATTAAACAAAGATTTCGACGGGGAAAAAGATTCTCGCATGTCGTGGAAAAAAAAGTACATCGTTATCTATATGCGAAGACTTGACATGAGCGAACAGCAAACAGAGTTGAGTGTTAGGAAAACGAGAGATCCAGCTTTGAATGGGGAATTAGGAGACTTTCGTGCTAGACTGAATGATAGAGTTGAGATAGAAATGAATGGCAATGTGCATGTAGAAAACGAAGTTGAAGCAGAAAGTGAAGAGAGCGAAAACAATATATTGGTAAGCAAAGACGCAGATGACATTGATTACCCCGATGGTGGTTTGAGGGGTTACATGGTAGTATTGGGCCTGTTTTTTGGATTAACAGTTAATTTGGGCCTCATTAATTCTATTGGTGTTGTTCAAGGGTATGTCGCTTATCATCAGCTAGCTAATGTAAAGACTAGCACAATTTCATGGATTTTTTCTGTCTTCTTAGCATTAACATATTGCGTTGGTATTTTTGTTGGGCCTATTTTTGATAGATATGGAACCTTGGAGCTTTTGATAAGCTCAGCTGCCCTAGTATTTCTTGGGTTAATGGCGACAGCCAACAGTACTAAGATGTGGCAATTCCTGTTGAGCTTTATTGCATTAGGAATTGGTAACGGTATGGGAATGACACCATTGATTGGTGTGATAAACCATTGGTTTTTGAAGAAAAGAGGCAACTGTACGGGATTTGCAACAAGCGGAGGCTCTGTGGGTGGCCTTTCATTCCCATTATTATTACGTTTCCTCTACACGAAATACGGCTTTGTATGGGCTATTCGTGTATTGGCATTTGTTTGCCTTGGATGTATGGTAATAGCTATTGCTTTGGTAAAGGAAAGAGTGAGGCAAAAGAAAAGTGTTACCTCAGAAAGAGAAAGAGAATACGAACGAAAGTTAGACAAAATTAACAAAGGACTTCACCAATTAAGCTGGACAGATCTTAAGGAAAAGGATTACGCAGCCCTTATTGTTGGCGGCTTTTTTGCTGAAATTTCACTTGTTTTGCTCTTGACATATCTCACAACTTATGCTGTGGCACAGAATATCTCAGAACAGACTTCGTACTTGTTATTGACAGTATGGAATGCTACAGGAATAGTGGGCAGACTTGTTCCCGGATACCTTTCAGATCACTACGGCAGATTTAATGTCAATATTCTTATGCTTATTTCATTGGATGTTTCGATGCTAGTCATGTGGCTTCCCTTTGGTCATTCAAGAACAGTTTTGTTTGCATTTGCCGCATTAGGTGGCTGTTTTCTGGGGTCTATTTTATCAATGCTTCCAACATGTCTCTCTCAAATAAGCCCAGTTGACCGTTTTGGGCAACGATACGGGTTACTCAACTTTTTCCTCAGTTTTGGAAACTTATTGGTCGTTCCAGTTGGTGCAGCTATAATCAACAAGGGAACTGCAACAGACTATGATCATTTTGTCATCTTAGTCTCAATGATGACAGTTACGGGAACAATTTTCTGGACAGTAAGTAGGCAATTTTGTGTTGGCAGCCGCGTGTGGGTCAAAGTTTGATAGCATAATAATATTAACGCAGTAAAACATTTAATAGTTTACTCCTTCTCTGAATTCATTACCTCTTCTGACGAATGCGGTACTTGAGGGATGACCAATGTCCGTATTGCGGTCTGTAAGATTCCGCTCCATATTCCTCTTTTGGGTCTTTTCATTAAATTTTTTGATTTTTGAATTCCTTAAATAGCCCCAGATTAAGTACCCTAAGGGAATATAAATGAGAAGTTGACCCATAATGACTATTTGATGAAACAGGCCTTCTTCAGAGTAACCCAAGCTCAAAAATGACAACACCATTTCTGAAATGAAACTGCTTGGAAATGTAAAATAAAAGTGATGATATTTCAACCAAAAAAGCCAATGCGGAGACCCACCTGTTTTAGTCTTAAAAGCGTAGTATCCAAAGTGTATTATATAGCCTATGCTCCAGAAAATTATAAGTAACGAATAGTAGCTATGCTTAGCTACTGCTGGATGTGGAAAGATCACACCAAAACATATCCACAAAGGTTTTAAAGCACTTAAAATGGCCCATAAATCTTTACGAGTTATCTCTTTGCGCAAAGCACTTTTCACAATAATTAGACCAAGAAGTTGTGATACTGATAACGTTTGAAAAAATTCAGCAATGCCTCCAGGGAGAAACTGTCTACCAACCAAAGGTAACAATACAAAAAGTCGTCCTAAGCAGCAGAACCACAAAGTTGTCGCAACAACATTGAAGAAAAATATGACTCTTAAATTGAAAGGCAAAAGGTATAATCGTGCCATAAGTCCAAATATCTGTATTATTAAAGAAGTTTCAAGCTCGAGAAAATGCGTTCGCGTCAACTAAAATGCCACCGAGAAAATTATATTCCGAGAAAATAGAACAATGAGTTGATGCTCAAGAATTGATCTCGTTCTTACGTTTTACATCTCTTAAAGTAATGAAGTCAAGCATACTTATATTTTTCTTGGTTTTCATTTCGTTGGCTGTTGCCACAAATTGGTCTCCCCAAGATCAAGAAATATTCAAATTAAATGACTTGATTCACGAAGATTTGGGGAGAGATGTTACATTTTATTCTTGGCTAGGATTGAAAAAAGGATCTAAATCAAAGCTTGATGAGATTACTAGGGCCTATAGAAGAAAGTCAATACAGATGCACCCAGACAAACTTTCTGGCGCATCGAATGCAGCCAGAGAAATTGCAGAAGAAAGATTTCAAAGACTAACATTGGTGAGCAACATATTACGGGATAATGCATTAAAGAAGCGATATGATTATTTTTTGGTCAAGGGTTTTCCTAAATGGAAAGATACAGGTTATTTTTACACAAAATTTCGCCCAGGAATAGCTTTGACTGTGTTAATATTGCTCATGATATCTAGTATATTTCAATATTTTGGACTTAAAATAAATAGGAAGCAAGATTTTCAACGTCTCAAAAAGTTGAAAGAAGATATTCGAACACAAGCCTGGGGTTCTTCTTCTATCTGTCCACCTGATGGGTCTGATCGCAAGATAAGTAATGAGGTTACTGGGAAGCAATTCCTTGTGCGATCAAGTGGCGATGTCGGTTTATTACTAGATGACGAGGTGTTGATTTTAGATGAAAATGAAATCAATCTTCAACCCTCATTGAAAGAGTTATTTTTGTTCAAGGTAATTGCGAGTTCTTGGAACAAGACATTAGGCAGGCTTCTAGGTGTAAAGATAGATTCCACAGTTCTCTTCGAGAATAAGAACGTAGGTGCTAGTTCAACTGCTTCTGGGAGTGAAAAAATAGTGAGAAAGAGAAGAGAAAAAAGAGATAAAAAAGTTCTACCAAACGGAAAAGTTGCATATGGTAGACCAAATGGTCCTCGTAAAAGAAAGTAGAATTTTAACAATCATGCTTAAGGAAATCTATAAATTTACAGAATTAAAAATGTTAATATGTATGTTATCAAACATGCAATCCATTTATGAGTCATGAGCGAATAAGTAGATGCATCAGATGTTCTAGGTTATTCCCTATGTCTAGAAACTCTTCGTAAATCATTGCCGTGGTCGTCTTCATCATCAGATGATGAAGACGACCCTGATAAGTTATCCAAGAAAGAATTATCCTCAAATTCCTGTTCGTCATCGAAATAATCTTCCGTATTCATATTATCTAAATCCTCACTAGGGGAAAGACTCTGTATTTTTTTCATGTCAGGCATTTGTGAGTCAGCACCATCATCCTCGTCATCATCACCATTTAAAGCATCTTGGTGCTCTTTAATGAACATATCGTGATTGGATTTGTCTCCTAAAATTATAACATTCTTATTTTGGGATGGATTGTCATTGTAGGCGTCTATATCTAAGTAGCCAACCGTGGAAGAATCAAAACCATAATCATCCTCAGCTGTGTCAATTCGATCATCCTGTTCAGCACCGGGCACGACATTATAGACTGCACGGGTTTTCAATAAAATTTCGTTTACAAACCAATCCCACTCTTTTCTCAGCAAAGAGTCAACTATAATAGGGGAGATGAGATCAGGCTTGTATAAGGATGAGAACTTGACGACTTCTTCACTAATAAGTATGATATGTCCCATGTATCCTGGCCTGGGTTCAGCTTTACTTGTATAAGATCTTATAATCATATTTATCAAATCGCATTTATCTTCACGGAATAGATCCACAATCAAGAAGGAGTTGAAAGAGTTCAACTTCCCATTAAAGATTTGCTGAATTAGGTCAAATACAACGTTATGGAAAAAGTTGTTCCACGGAAATTCTACCATTTTGGAAATGATGTTATGCAACACAGACAGCTCGAGTAGTTTGCTTTTGAAATAGTCACCGATGCACGGGTCTGTTAAAATCTCCTTGGCTCTCTCTTTGGTAACGAAAGGATGCTCTGGCGATATATAAGGTTCTTCATCATCTGAGAGTTCTTCATAGCTCTTGGAAACATCCTCGAGCTCATTCTGAGTCATCCTTTCGGCATTAAGTTCAGGAGCTTCGTTTTGTTGAATATTTTCCAAAGACATGTCAACAATACCAACTGTCATGTCCTTCAATGGGCTCTCAGTATTAGACCCCAATGGTTCGCTCAAGGCTAATTGTATTCTACTTTGCTGCTGATCCCTGACTTTATCACGTATTTTAACGATTTTACCGATCCTTTTTGAATTTAGTAAAATCATGTTTGAGCAATGCAATAATTCCGCTACAAGCTCCGAAATTTTAAACCTAGTAAAACCTAGTATTTTATCACTTACATGATGAGGAGCAATAGGCTCAGTTTGTATAAGCTTCGAGAACTCATTCAATCTGTTTGAAAATAAATAAAGCATGTCTCCCAAATATATGGGATCCCTGGGACCTGAGGGATTTTGTTCGAAATCTTTAAGCCATTGAGACATTACTAAAGAATTCACCTCTCCGGCGCCATTTTCCCCACCTTGCAATAACGAGCTGTAAGATCCACAATTCAAGTCATAATCAGAATTATTCTTCCTTATTAGCTCAATTATTATGCTCACACAGTTGTTGATTCCGTGCTTGTTAGCCATAACCCTGCCATCTGGCAAATATACTTTATAAAGCATTATATCGTCAATCATTATTTTAATAATCTCTGATGAAACAAGTTCTCTCGTCAACTCATTGGGTCCTATGTTGGTCTCAAGAACCACAGCTAATGCAGTGTTTGATGAAATTGTCACCAAAGATTTAATAAACTCCGTAACAGCGGTTTGTCTAAAAAAAAGG
Organism: Priceomyces fermenticarens; assembly: GCA_030574455.1. NCBI lineage: Eukaryota > Fungi > Ascomycota > Pichiomycetes > Serinales > Debaryomycetaceae > Priceomyces > Priceomyces fermenticarens. Next base: position 168,101 of record JAJMEZ010000011.1, on the reverse strand, counting down.
GTGGGATTCGCTAAAGTAGGAGTGGGCTCGAACTGGGTAATGTCAGGTCTTAAAACGTCTATAAGCTTTGGAATTAGTTTCTGCAGAAAAAGTCTCTCTAATATTCCCGTTGGATGATCTACTTTATCCGTTTGAATAATTCTCAAGAAGAATTCTTGAAGCATTGTAATGTCAATTTTATCTAGAAATATGTCAACCAAGTCGGGCTGTCTCCTGATAAAATTCAAGAACTGGGTCGTATCAGCATCCATGACTTGCTCAAGAACCCGATAAAGGCACACAACAACAGGAGATGTTTGCTGTAGATGTGTCAACCGAATTATACTCCATAACTTACCCATAATCAGCGGAGTTTCAATTATTCGACTCAGAAGTATCCATATGTCAACTGAAAGAACATCAGAAGCGGCTTGGACACATCTTCTCATTTTTTCATCAGGTTCTTCTTTTTCTGATCCTGTAGGACTTTCGCCTATGTCTTCACCCGTCACAATTTCATTATTTTTGGCAGTGTCTTCGCCACGCCCTTCATCATTTATATTCAAATTATAGAAAAATTCAACTCCATCTATGAGATAATCTAAGAGTTCACTTAAAATATGTGGCTGGATTAATATCTCAATGAGTTTAGCAGCACGGCCATTTTTTGTGTGAGTGTTGCCATTGTCTATGTTAGATGAAGTTGTAGACGCCTGATCATTCACTTCCCCATTTGAAGGATCATATTGCCCACCCTGTTGCTGCTGTTGTAAGAGCTTCAAGCTTGTTAAATTATTAAAAGTACCTTTGATGCTGTGTAGCTCGCTTATAAGCTCTTGCAGTATTGTTGGATCTCCTAGCAAATCATCAACTCTGATGGCTGATTTATCTTGCACAGAGTCCAAAAGCTTTTGAAGGCTACTGTTATTATTCAAGGAACTTGAGAATGGCCAAAATGACATCCTCTATATTGCTCGATTTTCTATTGACACCTACCTATCCAATTGAATACCCACTTTTAGTGTTTATAGCAAGATAACTCTTTGAAACAGGCTTCAAGTTGGTTAAAGAACAAGTATATGGACCAAACAAATAGTCTGCCTGCTCAACCCAATTAAGCAAGCGTTGCGTTTTTGAATCTTACTAGGTTGTGCTTTATATGCCTCCAATACTTTTGATTATCCATCATCAATGTTAAGCCCTGCATAATGCCTCACCAAAAAAAAAAAAAAAAGAAACTTCTAAATCTATTTATGATTATATACACTAAATTAAGCGACATATGAATAATCATGCATCTTTTTTCAGTTATATGACCAAGCGATCAATTTTCATAATTAATACAAATACAAGATTCTTATAATCTATACCAGTCAATCCAAAGTTGGCAATGACTCTAATATTTTTAATGCCTTTGAGTATTCCTTTTCGTAGAAGTTTATGATATCTTCCCCTGCTTCTTGAATTAGTTTAGAACAGTTACTGGCACTGAACCTTATCCATTCTTCTATAGTCATATTTTCTTCGTTTTCAGGCATTGCAGATATAAAGTTGGTAAGATCACTATCGTAATCATTGTGAAGATGGTGCCCTGATGAGGCTACAGTTTTGAGATAGTTTGACGTGTCTTTGAAGTTTTGCAAGTTACTCGAAATGCCAACAGGAGTCAAAGGCAACCATTGATTATTCTCAGTTCGAGTATTGCCCCTTGACAGTTCAAAGTTGACTGAAGGGTCATTTTTATGAGGCGTACTGGAGTCAAAGATCATTAATGAGGGGTCAGATGGTTTTCTAGTCGATGCAATTTCTAGTGGCTCAAACAGGACATCATATGTTTCTCCATAGCTTATCTTTCTTCTCTTTGTTCCGCTTTCAACTTCCGGTGCTTCTAAAACATTATCTTCTTCGTATTGATCGATTCCATCATGAGAATTAGTGGCCCGTTCCTTCTTTTCGTCTTCCGCATAATTCAAGTCCAAAAAATTGGGAGTATTACCCTCCTGACAGGTATCGCTCGAGCGTAATTCCTTTTTCGAATTCTGACTTAAGTGAACCGAGCCTTCACCCACTCTCTGTTCCTTTGGTTCTGCTTCCTTCATATCAGAGGTCATTGTGCCCGGCAGCTTTGACGCTTGTTTTTTTTCTGAGATTGAAGGCATGTCTTCAACATTCACTGAACCAACATGTGAATTACTTGTTTCTAATTCCTTAAACTTAGGAATCATTTGCATGCTCTCGGAATCAGGGACACTGCAAAACAGACTCGACGACGGATCTTTCCTAGACCGCCTATCGGAGGAGCTCATACTTTCTAGTCTTCCTACATCACCAAGGAAGTCACCAACAAAAGAGTTTACAGAATATGTAACTTTATCATTACCGTTTTCAACAAGCGTAGCCTTTCTGTCACCAAGGTACTCGTTTGTTTCTTTTGTTCTAACTTTACATGATCTGCTTTGCCTATTCATTAAGCCATCCATAGAAGCTTCCCTTGAAATATCTTTCTTGATCTCATCTGTAGAATCTGCAGAATGCACACCAATATTCTTGACTTCGTCATGTGGAACATCTTTCATATTGGATAGTTTCTTTTCCTTAAATGATTGATTACTTTCCAGCACATAGGATTGAAAAGAATCCAAAGGTGGCTGAATCCCCTGTATTGCTAATTTAGTTGATTTATTTGCGTCGCTGTTATCATAACCATTTTTCTGGCTGTCAGAGAGCAAAATTTCATGGTCTGCGTCACATGGATCAGTGGCATTATCAGGAACTGTAGCAACTTGGGATTCTTGTTGACCACTCATCAATAACTTAGCTTTTTTGGGATCAGAAAGTTCCAAAAGCTCGTTTTCTAAATCTTCACCAATGCTGTCTCGAGTCTCTTGCTCAGTTTTTAAACCACTGTCAGTATTCATTTCTTTGTCGAAATTTTTGTCTCGAATTTTATCCAGTTCTTGATATTTAATCTCTTTGATAGCAGGGATTTTTTGATTCTCTTCGTGAGTCTCGCTTTCATAATTTACTGAAGCCTGCTCGTTCTTCAAAATTGTTGCTTCTGATTGCAGAAATACCCGCTCAAGAAAACCTATATCATTAAGGTAGTCTGAATACAACGACAGATCTTCATTGTCATTAGCTTTTACATCTGCTGTCTTCAGAAATGATTCGGGGCTATTAGTCTCAATACGAAAGTCATCTATCAATCCGTGGTTGAGACGGGAAACGGGATTCGATAGACCATTTGTTTCACTATGTTCATTCATATCAGCAACTTGGGCTTCTTTGTGCGTAATGTCAGTGGAGTTCGTCTCCTCTCGAGAAGGCATATGAGAATTGAAACTTCCCTTCCATGAAGATCCCTCCTTCTCATTAATTGCATTGACCTTTTCTACGACTTCGCTTCTTACCTCTTTGTCTGTCGCAGGCTCTGCAGTCTGTATAATTATATCTTCATGCTTATGCCTTCGTGATCCTGTTATTTTTTCTCGTGCATTTGAATCTCCCTCTTCGAATGACATATCTAAGATGTTATACAGACTGGCAGCATTTTTCTTGAAGATTGAAAACCCCTTCGGTTTTTTATTGGACCTTTTCTTGAAGTTAATTCTCGGTTCCAAGTTGGAATTAGTCTTGTCACTATTTAAAGCTCTTTCATCACGATCGAGAGAGACCGAAACCTTAGAGTTTCGAAGAACATTATTTATAGGGATATTTCTTTCCAAGTCAGCCAAATTTGACTCTGCATAATCTTGATTTAGTGTATCAGATGGACTCCTTGAGCGGTATAGCAGTATTCTATCGTTCAATTTAACTTTTTTCGATTTACCTTTTCTTCTTAAGGGCACGTTTGATATGTCCATAATATTCGCTGAATTTGCCACGTCTTTCTTATTCTGGGGGCCCCCAAATGAAAGTCTCAGGGACTTCTTCTTTAAGGCCTGTTCATTACTGCTCAGTAGATTTTCATGTATCAGTTCCTCAAAATCAGGATCATCTTGTTCATCTGGATTATCATAACCAACAGAAGAGACTGAAACTTCGTCATGATTTCTTTTTCCTATGAGATCATTGTAAAGGTCATCATCTGGGAGCTTATCCCAATAGTCATCATTAGGGTCCTCGATAGGTTTTTTGGTGATAAGTCTTTTAGATCGACGGAGGCGATTATGACTCTTTTCTAGATGCTGATTAGAAACATCTTCATGCTTAATATTCTCAGCAGAACTACCTTTTGATACTTTGGGCACTTCAATATTACCTTTAACTTGCACATGCGCATCACTATTCGTCTCCACATGTATGGGTGACAGAGGGCAAGTCACTGGGGGAACAGAGCTTTCTTTCTTTTCTCTTCCGAGATGCTTATTTATGTGATCATTACTAGAATTTAATAAACCTAAGAAATAGCAATACCTTGAACTGTTTGTACGATGCTCTAAAATTGGATCATCATTTCTTTCCCATCCTTCCAAAGAGCAGTTACAATAGAAACAACTCACCCTATCATCACCCTCAAATATAGGAGAATAGATAAACCCAGATTCACTTAACTCTTTGCTTCCAAATTTAAACTCTTCTTTCGAATCGAGAGGAAATTTCTTCCCGAAAAATCTTCGCCTAAAGGCTACGGATTCTTTAGATAGAGGATTGCTTATGAATTTAGGATTATCAGACCAGTATTTGAATGCTTCCCTTTCAGACGTTATCATTGCACCCTCAAGTTCTAAGGACATTATTAATGAAAGATGGCATGAAGCATTTGTTTCCTGGTGTCTTACTAGGAAATCCGTGATGCTCATATCTTTGGTTATCGTTTCCCTATTTTCACAAAAGAAGCATGTAACCTGAGAAGCATTAGACCTCAGGGGTGAATAATAGAAACCACACTCCGCTAGCGGCTCAATATACTGTTCATCATTCATTTCGGACCACTTGATTATCTTCTTTCCATATAACACCTTAGTGCCCTCCGTGAAGGACCCTAGTCTGTTTGCCTTATACCTCATAGAATTCTTTTGTCTCGAAGGCATATTGTCAACGACAACTTGATATCATAATGATAGTTCACTTATACACCGATAAAGCTGTTCAATATCGAGGTCCAGAAGCACTTATCTGTCGTCTGTACTTGGCTGAAAGGTCGTAATCAATTCTGGATCCGAATGTTTATGTTTATACTTTCTACTGAAATCTTATTTTCGCGCTCTGTCAGTGTTTCTAAAGTTTGCAAAAACTACTTACTAGATGATATGAAAATTGTACTTAATCTAATTTTTGATTGATTATTATTGATTCAAGGGTCTATATAGTTAATTTTCCACAGACAGGCACAACTAAAATTGGTGTCCAACAAGTAGCTGAATTGTCTTTAATGCCTCATATTTGAGTTCACTATTGCCATCGTTATTCTCCAAAAGATTCATTATAACAAGCTTATACTCACCGCTAGACTCTTTGTTAATGAAATCAACTAGATCTTGTCCTAGATTTTTTATTAAAAACTGGAGATCATTTAAAATGACAATACCGGTTGCACCTTTCCCATTTTCAGAAGATAAAATGTTTAATAACTTCTTCACAAGCCTATAGTGACCTTCTTTGAAGCTTGTAGCATTTTCTTCCCAAAACTGGGCAGACTTGTGAGTCGGCGAGGAGAAGCTAATCAAATTGGGGTTTTGTAATTCTGTCAAATATTCATCTAGAGATGTCAATTGCTTTACGATTTCGTTTAAGTGATCAGAGAAATAGGCCAAATCATTAGATAACTCTTCATCGCTTCCATTGGACGCAAACTTGCGTTCCTTCAAAGTATTGACGGTTGCTAAACCATCGTGGAAAAGAAGAATCTTGATCATTTCAAATTGCTCTGAAGGAGACACCGCAATCGAAATATAGTTTTTCAATGTAGCAATAGCTACTCTCACAATCTTTAGCTTTATTGAGTCCTTTGCCATGATTAAGAGACTTCCAATCAACTCGGGATAGCTATGCAACAATATCTTGTTGATTTCAGCATTGAACGACAAAATCCATACCGATAGTAAAGTATTGTAAATTAACTGCAAACTAGTATTATTTGGTTGCTTTGACAGACGCAAAAGTAACTGATTAATAGGTTTAAAGCTCGTGACTAAGCCATTCTCCTGGTATATTTTTTTAAACTCTTTTACGATGAGCAATTCTTGCAAAAACTTGACTCCAATTGTTTGCAAATTAGTATCATGCTGATTCCCAATGAAAAGGCCAGAAGATAAGAGGTCAAAAACTTTGATAACAATTTCTTTGTCAACCTTAGAACCAGGGGAGCCTTTTCCCCTTTTATTAAGTAGTATGACCAAGTTATACAAACTTAAGATTTTAATCAAAGTATCATTATTATCCAAATGCTTGGCAAATGGATAAAAGGGGAGGGATTCATCGATTTTCGATAAGTCTAGCAAGGCATTCAAAAATTCCTGATTTGGTAATTCCAATAGCAAATCGTTAATGACATTTAAAACGTTCTTCAATACATCATCCTTTGAATTTATAGGAAGCTTATTCAAAACATTTAATAAAGTGTTGGAGTATAAGGGCAACTGTGCTAAAATAGTCGAATATTTATTTTCTAGCGATTGTTTCTCCAATATCTTAATGTGATTCGCATCATCCTCTGATATAACTCCAGCCCTAGAAAGACCCTCCCAAGGGATAATTCTTTCTCTAATTATCTTCTTTGAGTCAGCTAGGCTTTGACTCTCTATGATGATGTTGCTCTGGAGTATGTTAGTAAAACTGTAGTTGAACAATTGTTGGGAATAAACTGAGACCTGGCAAATGGATCAGAGTAGCAATGATCCATGAGACTAATGACAAACTTACATAGTCTGTTGCCATGTTTGACTAATTTATGAACACGAAAACAACTCTATGTGTAACTCAATTGCATTGCCTGAGATTTTGTTAAGCTTGGGAGAGTGAAGTTTAGCTATCTATGGTAAATACACGACCATGTGATTCTTTATCCTACTATGTTCTCGGGAAATACATCATGGCCGTCAACAATATAAGGCATCTATCTAAGATGTCAGTTATTCATTCTTTCGATTTGCTGTCTTCCAAAAAAGAGAAAAATTAACAAAAGTGCCGATCCCAGGAATCGAACCTGGGTTTCTTCGGCCACAACGAAGTGTACTAACCACTATACTAGATCGGCTACTTGTTAAAAGGAAGATTGAAGGCACTACTAATGAAATACTTTAAAGAAGAATATAGTGGAGATGCACTATAATGAAATTAAAACTGGGGTACATCCAATACCAGGGAGCGTCTTTACAGTTGGCCATGACCTAATGATACCGGAATGATACCAGTCGCAAAGTTACATCACTTGTCGACATTGTGTATTTCGTTCGCCGATCTATATGTTCACGATTCTATCGTAACACTTATTGGTCAGGTAGGCGATCAATTTTCACTCTCTTTTCATGCCGCAGAAGGAACACCTTAAAATCTCATCGAGAAGACTAATATCTGAATTGAACTTCAACCATAGCAATAATGTGAACATCCTCACTAAGTAATCTTAAAATTCTTTTCTTTTAAACTGCCTATATATTAAGCTTAATCATGACCTCGTTAAATGAACACTTATAGCCTATCTATAAACTTCTCAGTCGTTAACACAGAAGACATCTCAGCCCCCGTGCTCTTTCTTTAATTAAAATGAAGGCTAAATAGAAAGGTGCTATTATAAACATAGACTAAAACGAATCGAACAGTAATAATCTCTAATTAATTGATAGTACAATTTTCTTAATCAGAAGTTTCTCTAGCGTACTCCTTAGCCATGTCCGCATCTGGAATAGAGCCACAAATAGTTTCAGCAATGATTCCAGTCACCAAATATGGGTCAATGTTAGAAGCAGGTCTTCTATCTTCGAAATAACCATACCCCTCCTTAGCAACAGACCTAGGGATTCTCACAGATGCACCTCTGTTGGCAACACCCGAAGAAAATGCTTCAATTGATGCAGTTTCATGACGACCAGTCAATCTCTGTTCGTTATCTGCACCATACAAAACCATGTGCTCTTTATGTCTCTTGGCTAACTTACTAAGAGCATCCTCTATGTATTTCATACCACCTGGGTGTCTCATTGCTTCGGTCGAAACGTTTGTGTGACATCCAGCACCATTCCAATCACCTTGCAAAGGCTTAGGGTGGAATGAAATCTTAATGTTAAACTCTTCAGCAACTCTCAGCAATAAATAACGAGCGATCCATAAAGAGTCACCCATTTCAATGCCTTCACAGGGACCTACTTGAAATTCCCATTGAGAAGGCATCACTTCAGCGTTAATACCTGAGATGTTTATACCACAGTACAAACAAGCTCTGTAGTGCGCTTCAATAACATCCCTAGCATGAACTTTACCAGTACCGACACCGCAGTAGTAAGGACCTTGTGGTGCTGGGAAACCACCCTTTGGCCAAGCATAAACGTTATCATACTCGTCAAATAATGTATACTCTTGTTCCAATCCAAACCAAATCTTTTCATCAGTATGAGCTTTCATCAATTTTGCGCATTCATGTCTATGGTTGAATTTGTTTGGAGTACCGTCGTTGTTCCAACATTCAGTTAAGACAATAATATTATCTCCTTTCCTAAATGGGTCAGGATAAAATGAAACAGGCCTTAAATACACATCTGAATCATTACCTGGAGCCTGTCCAGTTGAAGAACCATCGAAATTCCATTCTGGTAAATCATCGACTGAAGATGGCTTCTTATTCAAGGTCTTACATTTAGACCTTAAGCCACCCTCTGAGTCAATCCAAATGTATTCAGCCAAGATCTTACCATTTTGAGGTAAATCTAAATACTTAGATAAAATAGCTGTATGTTCTGCCATATTGCAATATGAAATTAAATGCTAATTAAATTGATTTAAAATTCAGTAAAGTGAAAAGAATGTCTAGAACTGTTCTTGCTCTTTTCTGAATGTCACTATCACGTATACTAAGTGTTGGCTATCTTACCAATACCAGTGATAAAAAGTAAACTATTTGCCTTCTTTTAATACAAGGTGAAGAAAAATATTAATGCGATCTTCACGGACAACAGGATCGATATATATGCCCGTTCTTTTATTAAAAAAGAGGTAATTATCTGACTCGAGAACACAGACAGGGACCCGGATTGAGCAATAAGAAAAGAGAAGAAAAAAAAAACTTATCCCGTTTTGAAAGGGATTATGTTAGTGTTCAAACTCTATTCAGTCATATCTAACCAATCAAAAAATGCGCGCTCTGATAAGAGCCACTAAGAATAACGCCTCCAAGTGAGGTGCTGTGTCATGAGATGGCTGGGGCAGGCAATTTAGTCAACACAAAAAGTTATAACCGAATAGTAGAGGTTATTCATACCTTCTAAAATTAGACTATAAATCATATACATCAATACGGATTGATTTGTGTAAAGCAAGTTCACAGGTTAACGGTATGAGAGTACTGTTTTCCGTGTCAGAAGAATAACACCCATCTCATATTCGGCTTCCATTTTTGACGTCTGCCCGTGTGTTGTATAAGTTAGAAAAAGAAAAAAAGGAGTGCGAAATCAAACCAGGATCCTGATTAGAGGCATGTTATGCAGATTTTTTTATCTTCTATTTTAATAATATGTCATGCACAAATGAAAAAAAGTTCCGTTCCTGCGAAGCGAAAAGCACTTTTCTTCTAGATGCGGATGATGGAACATCAAACCGGAAGAGGATCCGTATCCTATTTTGAAATAACCAATTACGACTGATGGTATCAGCATACCTAATTGTGTTGCAGTTTTTATCATATGATGAAGTACTGCTAAGCTAGGGAAATGATATCGTAGTGACATGAATATCAAATGTGTTGTGTTCTGTCTCTTGTAGATGTGCTCGCTGATGTATCAAAAGCGGTAGAAATGCTTCTCCTCAGAGGCCAGCTGCCAACCTCTACATAGGAGTAGCTCTTATCTATAATTTGTCTATGATTTGACTAGAAAAGAGATCGGCACGAGATAAAGAGTGGGGATGAGATACGGCTAAGCTTATTTCAATGCGGCCACAAAGAACGGATTTGTCTGCCCAGCAGATCAATCTACTAGTTGGAGAATGAGTCAAGCCGTCAAATAATATCGTTCTCATTAATGCCATGTATAATTATAATACTATGGCCGAGCTTTTAAACGAAACCATATGTCATTGAATTGTACACTTGTGTAGTTTTGCCTGTGTGTGTGTGTGTTTTTCAAATCTTCCCATTGGTTATGCAATAGATGAAAGAATTTTAAACGTTATCAACAAAGGTGACATTTGATTGTGTGAAAAAATACACCAGAATGAAATACACCAGATGTGGCAGAGTAGATACCATTAATATGCCTTCAAATCCATACCCTTCGAGCTATCTGTATAGTGATAATAGTATTAAATATTTCTGTTCACAGAGAATCGGAAAAAAAATGTCATTAAATACAGTTAGTATGTCGCTTGATCACGAAATAGACCCATACTGTGTTACGTATTTTTGTTGGTGATCAAACATCTTCTCAGATCTAGTGTGTGTATAGCCCTCTTTATTTATTTTTTATTTTTTTGATATTTAGGTAAACGGTGTAACAAATATTCTACACTGTAAAAGACATAGTGCTAGAGCATATTGCTTGGTTATTGACGTGGTCATAATGCTCCCGAGTATAAGAAAAGTGTTGTTCACGGTATTTGTGGGGTATTTAGTTTATACTTTGAAATATACTTGTCAGGAAAAACAAGAACTTATTAACGGACCAAATTTTTACATATGCTTGATAGGTGAATCATATATTGCACCCGCCTATTCGAGTTATGTGGAACCTTCTATCCACACTAGGATTCAGCCTTTAGTTGACCGCCATATCTTACCTGTCTGGCAGACCTTAGATAAGCGATTGAAACTTGGAAACAGTTACAGTTTAGCTGTGAAAAAGACCCAGGACTACAATAGTAAATACAGGATCACAGAAAGTTATTTTGAAATATCGGAAAAGCTTTGGAGTAAAGTACCTAATATTTTGAGCAAAAAGTTAAATAACCTTCTACTTTACGATATTTACCAACATGTCTTGCAAGGTTTAGCGATTTTGAATGATGAATATGAAAATTTGATAAACTTTTCGATTCCCATATTTGACTGTCTTAGAAGCAACTTGGTATCATTATACGAAATATCCCACATTAGATATCTTTACGACATGGCCCTTGAGTTGTTTCGAACTTTCATGAAAAAATCTAAAAATATTAATTTACAGGAGAAAAGTGAGTTTATCAAAGATGAATTTTTTAATTTGATGAACTTTAATGATGAGAGAAGCATGGAAAATCAAGAAAGAAAGAATAATGAAAAGCCTATTAAACAAATTATTCATGATATCTCGGAGAAAAATCAGGACGCCTATGATAAGACTTTTGTAACCACGTCAACAGTCACCTACTCAGTTTCTTCGTCAACCCAGGATATGGTTGTGATTAGTAATAGTAAACAGCTAATAGATAGCGAATTGGAAAATTGGAATACAAAAGTTCAGAAGACCATCACCCTAGCTTCTAAGAATCTTTTTGAGGATATGACGGCAATCGTAGACCGTTTTATTGATGAATTGAAACCTAATATCTCCGAGCAACTTCAGGGAATACAAGTACAAAACTACTTGTACTACAAAAGCTTAGCCAATTTGACCAATGAGGTGAACAAAGATTACGAAAAAATTAAAATCACAAATGAGATCGTTGAAACTGTTTCTAGACAAGACGTGAGAGATATCTTTTCAGAGACTTACAAAAGCTCAGAAGATAAAAGAAATTTTATACAAGATACATTGAATGAATATCAAGGAAAGGTTTTGGAAGAGTACTTTCATGTCGTCCAAGACATTATTAATATCCTTGAATCATTTGCTGAGAGATCGGTTCAAGAGTATTCGAGACGACTTGGAGATTTGATTGAACATTTAGAGAGAACTTCTTCCTCATATGACGACGAGTTAACTTGGAAAGCATGGAAGCAATTTCATCATATTAAAGAAGGATTTTACAACGCAAGAGATTTATACTTTAATCAGGCAATTAAGTATAGAGACCTGAAGGAGACAACAACTGCTATTGGTTTGGAATCCTGGGTTGAATACATCCACAAAGTAGAGTTTCACGTGGATACTTTGGAAAATGAACATTCAGAATACTTGCAACTTGCAAGAGCGAAGGCTAATGTTGCTTTTCAGGCGAGGGAAGGACTCATTCATGAAATTAAACAAACGGAGGCGAACAAAAATGAGAAAAGTACAACTGATGAAAGTGAAACAGGTGCTGTTTCGAGTGATGAGACCGATAAAGTTGAGGAATACGAAGATCCAAGTGACATAAATCTTGACCTTTCAACCGACGATGATACTTCATCTCCATTTTCAAGCTGAGCCAAGCATTGTAGACCATTTAAAGAACAGAAGCGCTTGAAAGTGGTAATCATATATGCTATATAGTCGATTGTCATCGTGACTACATTAAATCATAATATACGAAAATTCAATATAATAATATAGAAGATTATATCATAAAGGTACTTGACTAACATAAGGATTACACAATCTCAAAATAAATGCTACCCATGAATACAAAAAATACTTATTGAAGTTCAGAATACCAAGAATATTCCACTTAAAGCATTTAAACCTTCTTAGCAACCTTCTCTTCATACAAGGCCTTTAACTTTCCGTACACATCTATCAAATGTTCGCTGACATGATATTCAATTATCTCGAAGTACAGAAATACCTGGAGAACAATTGGATGTGCAAATTCATAGTACTTGGCTTTGAAAAGTTGAATTTTGTTTTCCACCTCGTACTCCTTGAACAAATGGTGAGAGTGGACGTGCTCCTCCAAGAAAGCATGGCCGGATTCAGCATATGGTGCTGAAAACTTCTGAAACTTGCTTAAAGAATCACACAAGACATTGTGTGAATGGCCCAATGGATGGAAAACTTTTTGAACTTCATGTTCTAGAGGAGATTCCTCTAACTTCTCACACTTGTAAGTGTATAAATAAGTAACGTAAAATAAGAATATACTCGTTAAGAGTAACTTGAATTTACTAAATAACAATGCCATCTTATGAACTATCAACTCAATTGCAGTGTTTAAGGGTCACACTATGAACAGCAATCGTGGCGACTCAAATTATGAAAATTCGAGGATACTATCTTCCCCTTGTCATGTGACAATTATCACTCCCCCCCCTCTTGTTATGAAATTTCCGTATAAAGGAATATAAGTAAGAGTTCCAGCAAATTTCAGGAGGATATGCATTATTTTAGCGAGATGTTTATGAGACATGAGATGCCTTGAAAAGGCATGGATAGAAATACAGGGAACAGGGATTGTTTTTGGTAGCGCAACTCACTAGAGCTTGGCTCGAGGACTATTTGCAAATGGATGCAATTCATGATAAAGAGAATGATGTCAGGGACTCCGCAAAGTTATCTAGCAGGAAATCGTACTCTATTTTAACACCGAACTCAGGGACCACCAACTTAGGCCATCAAATTATTTCAAAGACAAGTGTGGTAGAAGGAAAACAAAAGAATGATAGGATCATCAGCGAAAGTACAGGGCTAGCAAAATTCTCCTTATCGCCCGGCAGAAAGTCTGTGCGAGAGAATCGTGATGTACTTCGTGAGAAGAAACTGTCTACTGTTTTAAGCAAAAACGTAATTCCAGTTAGTGCCCTATTCGATAGAGATGAAAAGGACTATACTAATAAGGAAACTAACGATTTAGAGGAACATCTTATGGATGCATACCAGGCGAAACAAAAACAATTAATTTTTTTCGAAAAGAAGGTTTTGGACACAAGAGAAGACTTATTGGTATTGTCAAAGAAACTAGAAAACATCAAGGGGTCCCAAAAGGTCCCTCAAAAAACACCATCTGTTCCCAAAAAGCTTGACTTTGGATCTTTAAAGAAGAAAGCATCGACCATCTTCGAGACAAGTGTTCCCCTTTCTTCTGCTGTAAATATGTGTCCCAGAGTGGAAAGCACACCCAAGAGCTCAGATACTATCGTCAGTTATTTCAACAAGTTCCAGGATCAATTAAAAACGACAAACCTAAGTGACATCAAAATCAAAGAGGAAGTTTCTACTTTTTTGAACAAGCAATCGAATGATATTGATGCTCTCACTAACAAAACATCCAAGTTTGTCAGCGGATTATTCGATAACTTTACATCTAAAGAGTCGACTAAGGCCAACAAGTGCGAATTTGCAGACAGCTCTTTGAACTTTGATAACTGGAACAAATCGCATTACAATTCTTCTGATTCATGCACTCTTTACGATGTAGACGAAGACTGGGCCGCTGTTGATGACAACTGCTCCCAAATCGATATCGATGACTATAGAAGTGGAGATGAGAAATAGATGTGCAACTTTCGAGTTCAATATGGAGGTTACATGAAGTAATTGAGTATACATAGAGATTTGTAATATTACTCATTCTTGGAAAATCTAAAGAGCTTGAAAGCTGTCCAGGACATATGCAGGTTCTATTATATAAGGGCGTGATGATCGAGGAGAGCAAATAAATCTGCTGAAGATATTGTGTGAGACTCTTTAAATGGCAAGATATTAGTACAACGCAATAGTAAAACGTTTTTTGGCCAATTTCTGAGAGACCCTGTCATGTTCAATTGTAAAATTTTTGGGTAGAAGAGTAAAAAGTCCTAAGAAAAACTATTTTCATGGGTGCAAAATAATTTCAAGGTATCATCGCTTCTAACAGGATATTCTCTAATTTTATCTAGGGTCACGACATTCGAGAAAATTGTTTTCATTTATATAATATAGCAAGTAGTGTATACAGCCAGGCCTACACTACTATTAATACATAACTGTGATAAACAGTATTAATAATTCTCTTCTAACGAAAAAATTTTCTGTAGTCATCAATGGAGACCTAGATTCTACATTGAACTTTACACCTTAGGAGAGGAAATTAAAGTCTAAATGATCTAAAAATGATGGCCAATTCATGCTTGATTATGCTTGATCAAGCCAGCCCCTAGCTCTTTCTATTGCGGACTCCCATCTTCTCCAGTTGTGTCTCCTGTCTTTGTCTGGTAATTTTGCCTTGAATACGTTATCTGCAGCGTCTATATCATTAAATCTTTTGATGATATCATCAAAGTCTTTCCAAACCCTATCTTTCTCATCTTCGAATGAGACACCAGCAGCAATCGCAGCTCCTAATGCAGTACATTCAGATAATTTAGCCCTCTTCACTGAAACACATGGACCTAAGATATCTGCTTGAATCTGTAAAACTTCGTCGGCTTTTGACATACCACCATCTACTGCTAATACACTTAGTGGCCTCTTTGTGTTCTGTGCTTGTAAGGTCTGTTCCAAGAAATCTTCACTGGCACCTGCATCACTTGCCATGGCCCTTAAAATTGCTCTTACTTGAAAGCAAACACCTTCTAAAGCTGCTCTAGCAATGTGACTAGCAGTAGTGTATTGGGTCATCCCGAAAATGGTTCCCCTGGAACCACGATCCCAATATGGAGCATAAAGACCGGAAAAAGCAGGAATGAAGACAACACCACCAGAATCATCAACATGTGAGGCTAAAGGACCGATGTCTTTGGCGTTCGCAATCAACTTTAAATTATCTCTTAGCCATTGTATGATCGACCCTGCTACAGCAACTGAACCTTCTAGAGCATAATGGGGAAGAGAATCTTCACCTTCCAACGTAGGGAACCAAAATCCGATAGTGGTTAGGGCACCGTGGTCCGATATCAATTTTTGGCATCCAGTATTGTAAAGCAAAAAGCAACCCGTACCATAAGTACATTTGGCAAGACCTGGTTTGAAAGCTAGTTGACCAACTAGAGATGCGGATTGATCACCTAAACATCCACAAATAGGTACATTGATAATAGTTTTCAAAATATCAAGTGCCTCCGGAGTAATCTTGTTATGGAAACCTAAATAAGACAAATTTGGAGGTGCAAAGGATCCGTAGAATTCTGAGCTCGATACAATTTTGGGTAACCTAATTCTTGTGGGATCTATACCCCAGAAATCTAATAACTCGTCATCATAGTCATGCGTCTCAAGGTCCATGAAATATGTCCTTGATGCATTCGAGATATCAGAGACAAATGAATTTTCTTTGGTCATGTGGTAAATCAACCAAGTATCTACAGTACCAAACATCAAATTCCCATCACCTTTCTCATACTCTTCCCTAATGACATCATCATTGTCGAGCAACCAACGTAACTTGGCGGCTGAAAAATAAGTAGACAACGGTAATCCGGTCTTTTCCTTCAATTCACGCTTTTTATCTTCATCAGTTATCCTTTCAAGGTGTTGAACAATTTCTGCAGTCCTTGTGTCTGTCCAAGTAATCCCATTGCTCAAAGGTTGACCTGTCTTTTTGGACCAAACTATAGTGGTCTCTCTCATGTTAGCTATACCTATTGCCTTAACCTTATATTTGATATTCAAGGATGGGTTTTGGTTAACCTTTCTTAAAGTAATAAGACATGCTATTAAACATTCTACTGCATTTGCCAATACGTGTACCGGCATACATTCAACCCAACCAGGTTGAGGAAACCTTAAAGTAGGACCTATACTAGCTGAGTTATTCTCAATAGCAATATTGTCCTCAATAGAAATAGCGACACCCTCGGCAGTGAAAATTGGCTCATCGTGTCTCATCAAAGAGGAACGTCTTCTAAACTGATCTTTGTTCTCAGATTCAGCCGGCGCTTCGGAGGCGGAAGTGGAGTATTCTATCTGATGTTTTGCCAATTCCATACCGTCCTGAGTGAAAAGAATAGCTCTAGCAGATGTAGTACCAATATCAATGGCCGCTACTACCGGTTTCGACGGTGCATTACTATTTCTGCGTGGCATTTGAATAATTGATTCTTAAAACAGAATTCAGTCAATCAACAAAAAATCGAATCTATTTTAATAGCAACCAAACGTTAAAGAATTACGAATAAATAGTAAAATTAGCTCAACCGCTGTACTTTGAAAACAAATTTATTCTTCGACTAGGTTGTTTGGGAAAAAACTTTGAGGTGTTCGACTGCAAGTGAACTTTCTTTCTCCGCTAAATCTCGTTGCGTCACTCGTGCTCGCTGATTGATTTCTGGGCCCCATTCCGCCTAGATTTATATACAAGTCCCCACGAACAGCCCCAACATAGCAATTTTTCCATGAATGATAGCTGCCTCGTAAGGCTACAATTTTTACTCTTCAACTGAATATCATCTACAGGCAATATATTGGAAACTTTACAGATACTGGCCATCTCTAGTATATTCCTTCACAGTCAGCTAGTTCAATGTGATTTTATACCGAATGAGGCCCGCCCCGGGACTCCTAAGTTAGCTTTGTTCCGCACTACCCGCACTTCATTTCGGAAGTTTAGAGCAAAGTCCACACTCATAATGTAGAGTAGCCTCAAGATCTTCCTAATTAACGGTACAAGGTGACAATTAACCTTAAAGGTACCAATGCGACCACAATGTTCTGAAATCCACATCGTTAAAAGCTTATCTGTACAATGAACCCAAGCCTTCTAGATTATCGAGACCCTATTCTTCATTGTGGTGTTATTTTGTATCTAATATTTGTTTTGGTGTAATTTTGAATCTCGTCTTGGACATCACGCAAAGAATTTCGGCCTAACGTTCGACCGGTTTCTCAGCCGAATCGTGTTTAAGATTTTCATAGCTCTAACTGGTAAAATATTTGAACTATTTTGAATATATAAATCTTATCACTTCCCCAGTTCATGGAGATTGAAAGCAAATCTTCTAATTTGATCAGAGTTTCACTGCTACTGTATATTTTTGTATATTTAATAATGACTTCTGACTTCTACTAGAAAAACGCATTACAATAGCTTCTTTTTCTTGAATGCAAATATTCAGATCCTGTCCCCATTTTTGAAGCTCTTTCCTTTTACAAAAGATAAGCCTTCACCTGCATAACTAGTCAATGAAGAGACCTCAACCAAACTATTATCACCATCTACTAACCCACCATTTTCTTTTATCCATCTTGTACCTAATTCTAGGTAATCTCTACGACAAGTACTAGGGGTGTCATTGTTAGAACCATCAGCATTTTTTAATGGCGAGAACTCTTCACTTCTATCAACCTCCAAACAGCCAAACTGTGATATATCAATTGACAGGAAGACATCGAATATAAACTGCTCCAATTTAATGCCATTGGGTTCTGTGGGCTTGTACAGTTTTCCGTCCTCGTCAATTGTTGGGATCTTCTTTTTTGCAATATGGTAAGGTAAAAATTCTTGTGATTTAATCCAAACTGGAACAAACTTACGAAGAAGATCAACCGAATAATAGTGATTAACAATGTTTGCTGCCCTTAAGAATAGTTTATTGTCATCTGCTGGATCGCGTTTCTCACTCAATTCCTTGGAAACTTCGCTATATTCTATAACAAAGGGCTTCTTTGAATCTTCGTCCATAACAATAAGCCCCACGCTCTCTGAAGAATCTCTCTTTCGTACAACTTTTGTTCCTAATTCAACCTTATTATCTATCGAAAATCCTAAGAAAACAGGATCCGCAACCTTCACCAAGGAATTATCCACACAATACATATGAACGTGCTTGATCCCTTTTTTATCAAAGTCATCCAATATGCCATTTTTTGCTATCGCCTTATACAACCCACCGTTGCCATCTGGTGACTCTGAGAATTTATTTTTCGATTCTAGCAATATTTTAGATCCATCTAATGAAAAACAAGGTAACGTTCCTTGATTGAAAAAAGTCACATTACTTTTACACAAGCCAAAATAATTATGGTTTTTAAAGTAACTTTCTGTTCTTTCCCTAGTGGGGCCACTAGTCATAATATACCAATGCACTTTTGGCGAGATTGAGGGAAACTTTGCCTTTGCTAATTCTTGCACTTTCCTTATCTTCTCCGCTTGAATTTGAAACAAAGATTTCCCTGAAGGAAGATGTATATCGTAACATCCTTTTGGATCAGAAGAACCTAATCTCGTTCCTTGACCACCTGCCATCAATAAGACGCCGACTTCATTTTTCGCAATTGCCTCAAGCCCAATACTTGCCCATTTGTTTTTAGCTTCTTTGTCCATATCTAAAGTCGAAGCCGTTGCTTCTTTGGGGAGTTGAGTAGCACTCTTTTTAGCAGCATTATTCTTGGAGAACTCAATAGCCGTTTGGACAGTTTTTATCAAATGACTTGGGTCTTCGATGGTTGAAAGCTGGTTTTCAAAGGTAGTCTTTTCGTCTGCTGACAACAAGTCATAAAACCGGAAAAGTTGACCCTGTTTGGCTTCTTTAAGAACTTCAATCAGAGACATGACTGCTATTATACGACCTGGGGAAGAATATTATTAAGCCGGCGTTAAGATAATATGAGTAGGAAAAGTGACCAATATTTGTAAAACAATTGACTGAAGCGTTCTTGCTTTGTTAAATCAAGCCAAACTTTTCTCAAGGAATCCTTGAAAGAGTCTTAAAAAATGGCTTTTTAAAATATTTGATCTGGACCACAGTACAATTATAGAGGATAATTTCAGCTCACTTGAAAACTACGTCAAAAATGATCTGAGAAACCAAATTTAGAAGTGGCGAGTTAGATGCGCGACCAGTGATACTAAATTGGAATTAATGTAAATACATCTTGCTGTAGGCATCGATTTGGTTAATTCTCTGAGCAAATTATAGGTACGTGGCTAAATCAGTGTCTAGATTTCTTTGTAAGCGATGAAAAGTCACGACCATACTACCTTTACAACCTATTGGATCATCGCGGATCTTAGGCGAGGATTTTAGTGCTTGACCCCTCATCAACCCCGAGGCACTATGCTTCCCACAGTTGTGGTGCAAAAAAAAAAACTACCCGTGTTTAAAGAGCGAACTACAACCTTCTTCATTATCAGCATTTGCTTATACCCAAGAATTATAGATTTTATAAAGTTTATTCCATCTAAAAACGCGTTCAAAAGCTCAAGAAAATGATAGATATCTTCAAACGCCTATTGCTAAAATAAAGAAGCCATAAAAACACCTAAGATACTATAGAAAAGTGTCTTGCCAGAAAACATGCTATTAGCATCGGATTTCTTAGAAGAGGAAGAGGAGGACGAACCAGACCCCTTCTTACCGTCTGACCCTGAAGAAGTGACATATTGACCAGATCCGGATGATTCAGAACTTGAACTGGACTTTGAACCCTTCTTCTTTTTCTTACCATGTTTGCAAGTGTACTTGTGACCTTCAATCTTCTTCTTGTGCGCCTTGTCGAAATCATTACAACTGAATTCTGATGAGGTACTAGCAACATTAAAATCACCATCAATTTTTTGCAATGCAGGCATTGTGAAATTATCAAACTTACCCTTGATGTTAACGGCACCTCCTATCGTTTTCAACTTTTTAAATGTATCCTCCAAATCCTCTAATTCTGAATTATTAAAGACCTTCAATTCTCCACCAATTGAAGTCAACTTCTCAACCTGGAAATCAGTCAAATCGTCATTTCCAAACACTTGTAAAGAACCCCCAATTTTTTTAAGGCTGTCGAGTTCGAAATGATCAAACTTATTGTACCCAATGAGCATTGACCCATTCACCGTTGTTAAGTTCAGGGCAGAAAAGTGAGAAACATCTTGAATGGTAATATTGGATGCCCATTCTAACTTATCAAGTTTAACTTCGGCATCATCACTATTGAAACTCAAAATCAAATTTTCAGAGGCAGATTTAACACCCAAATCAATTTCAGAAAAGTTTTTGTTGTTGTTAATGTCAATGGTACCGGCTTGATCAATGTTCACACCTTCAAGAGAACTCAATGATGTATCAGAGACCTCAAGGTAGTCAATTTTAGACACACCATGACCAAGATTCCATACAGCAAATGCTGGCAAGGAGACCAAAGATAACTTAGATACATCATCCAATGAACTGAAATCAATTGTGTGCATTTGAGTATATGACTCAACTTTCAAAGAACCTGAAATCTTTTGCAAGTTATGGAAGTTGACATTTTGTACCGCAGTTGAATTAAACAAGTGAAGGTCTGCTGCCACTTCCTTGACAGAACTAAGATCGAGATTACTAATATCTTCACCAGTTATTTCTATAGTTCCGCTCAAGGTCTCACATGAGCTTAACGAGGACAAGGCTGAAGTTGCCGTAACCGTAGTCTTGAATGAACATTTATCAGCTTGAATTGCTCCTATAAGGAAGGCAACTGTCAAAAGTACTAGCTGAGCTATACGCAACATTCAAAAGAATTTAGCAACAAAAACGAAAATTAAATATTAATAATGTTATTAAGAACTTGATTTTAAGCGAATGAATTCCCTTTCGGCTTTTAGAAACCGTCTTAGGTCTAATTAACGATGTTGAAGCACAGTTTAACTGCTACAAAGGAAGAATACCAGTTACAGCCCTAGGAAAAAGTTCTCTTTCAAAATAAAATTAAATCAAACTGGGCTGGAAGTTACATTTATAGCCCCACTCCCACTGGAGAAAGGAATTTCGAAATCCGCATTCATACTTGCTTCGCCAACGCTCTGAAGTGACGAATGCTACAGCCTTCCTTAACTTACATATTCTAAGATCAACGCTCAAAAGATTTCAACTTTCGTAACCCCGTCCCTTTCTAAGCGCGTGCTTTTCAGGTACCATTTCAATTGCGCCTTATTGTTTTTGACGTGTTTTTGCGTAGGTTTCGCGATTTTTGAAGTGTCAAAACCGCCCACATTCTGGATGTTACATATCCATATGCAGATAAGAGAAAAACATGAAGCTTGAGCGTTGACCCGATAGAAGAATACAGCGCGACGGGGCAAAGAACCGCTTAGAGCTCCTGACGTGTGAATTTCCTAGTGAAATAGAATTCTGTACAAAAGAATATAATAAAAATAAATAGTTAGAAGCCAGTAGTAAACAGGGCGGGTAATTTGAGGACGAAAAGGGAATGCAAAAGCTTTAGAGAGGAAAGTTATTGTTTCAATGAAAAGTTCAAGACCGCTTTTTCTTTTTTAAGGATGAGAAATCATTTAGGAGCTGGTCCCTAAGGGCTTCACTTTTTGTGATGTAAATTCAAGTCGTAATTTGGAATAATAAAAAAATGCACTCTTTTCTTGGGATTTAAACGGTTGAACGTCTGTCCAAGTGACTTGACTTTACTCGGGTACCATGTAGAATAGCAAATTTAAAAGCCTTGGCCTAACCACAAGGTTAACAGGGTAGTTAGTTTCTTTTGTATAGTCAGCATGTACTGCTCTTAGTGATGTTCTGTAAATGGAAATAATTTGCATCCATAAAACGACATTTGCAACAATGTACGGGAGACATATTTGTTGGCGACATCCCATTATAGGAAACTGAGATCCTCATAACATAAACAAACAAATTTGAGTGGAGGGTTTAGCTAAAATCTAAATATCATAAGTCGAATCTATTCACTAACTGATAATCAAGCTTCTACCATGTCGACTCTGTTTGATACTAGTATTGTCTCAGAACCCAGTATGAATATAGAGGATTCTAAAGGTAGACTAGAAGACGCGAATGGTAAGTGGAAACGTCTCTTCAATTTGAGAGTAACATCGAAAGACTAACATGACATAGGGTTTCAAATAAGGGTTAAGATGGAGGGAGAGGATACAACGCAGCTACCAAAACCAACCTGCAAGTTTACAAGCCATTCAAGTAATTCGTCATATACATTTAAGTCTGAGAATGGAAATTTATTGTTATCTACTGGAGATGAAAGCTCGAAAGATTTTAATTCAAGCTCGGAGACATATATAAGTGAAGAAGAGCTTTACCAAAGGGTTCCTCAAAAAGAAAACAACAATATTACATCCTGGGAGACGAACTTTGAAAATGACGATCCCTCTGTGTTGGAAAAAACTGTCCACATTAGTGAGGAAGAGATGGATGAAACGATTGATCATGACCATACGGACGAGCACATCGGGAGCTCTATTCCAGATAATCATTATAATGATTTCCCAAATTCGTCACCCAATAAGTCTATAATGAAGAGATCGAACTCAACTTCACCCAGAAAATCTGTTGTTTTCACAAATGAGAACCCACAGATTCATCATTACGCTCAAATACATAATGGAAAAAGCAACGATGGAAACTCATCCAGAAGCGATGATGTATTGCCATCTCAATTTAACCATGACTGGAATGATTTGGCAAGCAAGTCCAGCTCTGACGATGAGAGCTCAACTCCTCCTGCACCACCTCCTCACTCATCACACACATTTACTTCACTCCTAGATGTTCAGTCTAAAGACGACGTCAATGCGGTAGATCTTGACTCGTTAAAAGCGATGAAGTCAAAACAAGGCAAGTTGAGCAATCTATCATTGAACGAAAAAATGGATATCTATTTAGCAGACAAAAATCAGGGCGACTTGGACTTGCATTTAGCCGATTTGGAGGAGGCAATGAAGCATAAGGTGACCTACAATATCAACAACCTTTCGTTTGGGCTTCAGAATTTGCGGATGGAAGAAGATCCATTGCACTCTTTGAGTAAGAATTCTGAGGTTCAGCTAAGATCTTCCGGCTCATCACTGTCATCTTTACAGTCCTTAAAGCAAAGTAACAGAACTTTAGAATCCATTAATCTGTCTATCAAAAAAGAAGGTTTCCAATTTAATGGTGGCCTTCAAGGTCTTCCTGAGAGCTATATAGACAGTATTATCCCTGCCGCAAATTTAACAAAAGATTCTTCTTCTCAATTGCTAGGGTCAAATGGAAAGATTTCTGCCTCACATTTACGACTCTCGGACGATGATATGTTCAACAACTCGTTTAACGATAATACTGAGCAAATTATTATGAATTTGCTTAAAAGCAAAAGTGATCCTGATTTGCCTAACATGGAAGGAGACTTATTGGAAAGTGACACCAAAAACGACGAAAACGTTAGTTTAACAAAACAAACATCTCCTGTTAAGCAAGAGCGATGTATGGATGCTACACAGTTGTTCCCCAATTTGGACGAAGAGAAGGTCAATGAGACACTGGTCAAGATTGAAGATGATACGGAAGACGATATGCTTGATAGAGCCATTCACATACCGAAGTCACCACCTATTTGTACTGTGAAGCAAGAGCAGAGTCAGCTAGACACATCAATGAAGAGCTTATTAGCATCTGACTTTAAGCAGGAGGAAAAACAAACAACTGGTGAAGTCAAAATTGAACAAGATGAAAGAAATCAAGAAATGGACACGGGTAACTGGAACTCTAATTTGAGTGACGATGTGAGGCGCGGTTGTTTGCCTGCCCCAAACTCCTCAAGCTTGGGAGTAGAGAATGATGAGCCACAGAACCCTCATGAGGACTCAGACGACTCTAACCATTCGGCCCAATTTTCGCTCAGATTTCATATGGATAGTGACTGGAAACTAGAGGACAGTAACGATGGAGATAGGGAGGATAACACTGAAGTTTCTAATCTTGAACAGGTTGCTAGAGTTGATGCAAGAGACCGTAAGCTCCTATCCCCAGTTCCTTCGACGGACTCCTTACAGGAGTATATGGATGCGTCAAACGAGTTCGACAAGAACCTTAATAATCGTCCTAAGGTTAGTGTCGCAATAGATGCGACGCTGCCTCCCAACGAACGGGAAGATAAACATCAAGAGCACCCCGAGAACATAAGTGAAACCCAAAATTCTTCAACGTTGGGCAGAGACAAACAAATTGATGAAGATAGTACTTCAACAAAGGATGAATCTCAGGATATATTGGCCAACTCCTCAAACATTGCTCCCCCTGAAGAGACTTTGTTGCCACCTGTTGAAAGGCTTTCATCTGGTTTTGACGATTTCAAGCATCATGTTTCGACAACCTTGGACTATGAGGAATCTTTGTCTGCAGAATTTGAGGAAGAAAAGAAATCAAACGTAGATTTTATTTCAATCTGGCATTCGCAGAAAAGACATAGGCAGTCATCTTTCAACAAGAAGATTCAAAAGTCCACTGTTTTAGATCCTTCCGGACGCCCAACATTGTCGAAGTTCAACTACCCTTATCCAGGAAGAAAAATCACAGATGTTAATGTAATGTCTAGGAGAATATTAAGTGGTGGCTTCGATGATGTGGACATAAGTGCATTTTTGCCTGAGTTATCACAGGATTCAGGCTTCGAAGACCATTTCAAGTCACTAATGGGTAATGAGAGTGTGATCAACAACACTCGTAATATTTCTAATGAAAAAGCTTTTCCAGTTAAGAACGTACTTAAGGAAGTTGATGCATCAACTAACTCTCAAAGGAACTCTTTCCATCCCACGAAAGTTAGGAGATACCCGTCATTATCAAATTACAGCTTCAGAAGAACGTCAGAGACGAGAAAGCTAGACCCTGCAAAAATAAGAGAAAATGGGAATGCTCAACTGCCATCTAAGAAGTCAAAATTCAAGGTCCCTTCATTCGAAATTAAAAGATCTTCTTCACTATTATCGCCAAGGGACCAATATAACGACATATTTGAAGACGCACTCGAGAAACCAACTATCAAGGGTGCTGGCATGAAGACTTTGCCAAGTATGGATAAAGCTGATTTCCAAAGGATTTTGAACATTAATGATACTTCGAATAATGATGCAGATGTCGAGATAATGGACAATAACCAGAAGGGAGGACCAGTAGTTGTTGAATCTAATGGACCCCAAGATGCAGCATTTAAAGCATCCATGTACGACATGTGGAGTGAAAGTGGTTCTCTAACAGAAGACAACAATTCTTTAATTTTAGAGCCACATAAACCTACGAAAACGTTGTCTCCAAAGAAGACAATCATGCGCGAGGAGGATGGTCGGGAAATGTTTGCCTATGCACCTGGTTCTTATACCACTGGTTTTCCCGAGAAAGCTTCTGGTATTGCTAATCAAAGTTTTCCGGAGCCTGATTTGGAATTTATAGGTTCTCCCAATAAGGACGAAGCTATCTTCAAAACTCCGCCCCAACTATCGGAAGAGATACATCCCCAAAATGAAATCAGTGCGTCAGATACGTCAGATAGTTCCTTACTGACACCTAAGAGGGCCACTGCATTTCCCATGCAGTCTGTTCTGCCCCATAAAACCAATGGACGTATTAAAATAGGTTCTCCGATTAAGCTAGTAAAAGACGGGCAATCAGTGAAGGCTGTTCGAGTCACGTCCCCGAAAAAGAATTCCTCTCCTGTGAAAAAACTAAGTGAAACATCTCCAATTGAAGAGAGAAGTCCCAAAGCTCGGGTATCGGATGAAGAAGAAGCATCTAAAGAGACTCTCCAAACAGAAGATATCAAAGGGGCTCAGCCAAAAATTGATATAAACGGCTCAGTGAATCTGAAAGTTAGGCTTACCCCAAAGAATGATCAGGGATCGAACTTTTTGAACCCAGAAACAAGTAATAACAATGCCATGAGTACGGTTTCTGTTCCATCACAGGTATTCGAAAGAGAATCAAGAACACCATCTGTCGGCAAAGAAAAACCTTATGCACCGATGGATTCATCCAATTTGAAAGATGTTGAAAAAGGAAAACTATTCTTTAAGGTAAAAACCTTGAAAAATATTCAATTACCTGATATTAGAAGTCATCAGTCCAACTTCACCATCACGCTTGACAATGGGATTCATAGTATAAGGACACCTAACTTTAAAATGGATAGCAATATTGTTCCCATCAATAAGGAGTTCGAGTTGACTGTCGGTGACACTCTACAATTCATTTTGACGATGAAAGTCAATTATGATAAACCAAAAGGGGGCTTAGTCGAAGTAAAGGAAAGGAAGTTAGTGAAACCCAAAGGTAAGCTAGGCAGGATGTTTGGATCTAAGAATATCGTGACAACGACGAGATTTGTCCCAACCCAAGCAAAGGATGACTGGAGTTCTAAAATTGCCCAAGACGGGTCTTTTGCAAGAGCATATGTTGATTTTCTGCAATATGAACAACAAACCACTGGAAATCTTATCAATGGTACACTAATGTGTTTCAATGAATGGGAAACGTTCTATGATAACCAAACACAAAAAACCACGAAATGTACCCCTTATGCCATTGCTCAAATGGAATGTGAAATGTTATATATCCCTAGATCTGATGAACAGGAATTCCTCCCTGCAAGCATTAAAGCGGCATATGATGTGACCGACCAAATGAATATGGAGATTGATTTATCTTATGAAGGATACATGGACCAGGAAGGGGGTGACTGCGAATCATGGAAAAGAAGGTTTTTCAAACTTCATGGCACTTCTCTTATCGCACATAGCGAATTTTCACATAAAACGAGAGCCAAGATTAATTTAGCGAAAGTGATTGAAGTAATCTATGTTGATAAGGAGAATTTAGCTCAGTCGTCTTCAAATTATAGGAACTTTAGTGATGTATTACTCATGGATCAGTTGATTAAGCTCAAATTCGCTAATGGAGAGATGATAGACTTTGGATGTTCGGCCAAGTCAGAAAGGAAACAATGGATTTCTATTTTTGAACAAATCGTTTACAGGAACAAGCTTCGTCATCAACCATGGGTCAAGTTGATGATGGGCCAAAATACCAAACCTTCCGCTTTCTCAGAAGACCTGAACAGGCATGCCTATAACAAATTATTATAATATGTATCAGCCAGAATGTAGTAACAAAACGACAAGTTTATTTATTATCTTAATGTGTAGGTGCAAGATCCCTTAGAATGCGATGCTTACTTTTCCGGCATATACTATTAACATACATTTTCACTTTTGATGGTGCTCTAAGTTTCGCAGAGCCTAAGGGCTACTTGACGTAAAAAGTTCAGCAATTCGAATATGTCTGAACACATAGATGACGAAGATGCCTACCTATATGGTTCGGATGATGATGAGCAACCATCTTTGAAGAAACAAAAGGTTTCGTATACGGGAAATAAGGGAGACTCGATTGAATCGGCGGGGGAAGATAAACCAAGCCACAACATTGACGAACGTAGAGACAACCACGACGGAGAAGAAGACAAAAGTGACGATGATGACACAGGTAGTTCTTCAGATGACTCGGATGATGATATTGATATTATAGTAGGAGAAGCACCTAAGAAGTCTGACACTGTTACAACGGCTGGCCCCCAAACAGACACATTGAGTTCACTTACTGATGTAGACGCGGAGGAAGAGAAGCAGGCGACGACTACAATCGTGTCCAATGACCAAGGAAGCAAAACGTCCGCTATAAAGATCAACGAAGTTGCGGAGTTAGATGGAAAACCTTTGACTCAAGTTGATTTGGGAAAATTGAAAGACAAACCATGGAGATTTCCAGGGTCTGATATATCTGACTATTTCAACTACGGTTTTGATGAATTCACATGGACAGCTTACAGCCACAAACAGGATAAACTCAGGGGAGAGTTCAACCCCCAGAAATTAATGGCAGAGCTTATGAACAATGTTATGCCTCCTCAAGGCTCTGGAGGAGCACCCCAAGGATCCAATATGTCACCACCAATGGGAATGCCGCCTATGGGTATGATGCCTCCTGGTATGCCGCCTATGGGCATGATGCCTCCAAACATGCCTAATATGCCAAACATGCCTAATATGCCCAATATACCGAATATGCCGAATATGCCTAACATGCCTAACATGCCTAACATGCCTAACATGCCTAACATGCCTAACATGCCTAACATGCCTAACATGCCTAACATGCCTAACATGCCCAATATGCAAAAAATGGGCAACATGCCAAATTTCAATAACAATAGCTTTGGTCTTCCACCTCCTCCCCCACCTCCTTCGTCACAAACTAAGAAATAGATACCTACAAAATACCTGAAGAATTTAACAAGGCACAACTATAAAAACAAGTGACATCGAAAGATAATATTAAAGAACACGGATTCAATTTAAATAGAATTTTCTTTTATATTTTTAAGGAAACTTACGTAAGACTATCTCAAAATATGCTAAACTAATATTTTATTCCTCGTCACTTTCTTCCTCAGCTTCTTGTAACCACTTGATAAAAGGCTTTGCGGTTTTACGGACTTTCTTACAAACGTCCTTAGGGACGTATTTTTTTGAGACCTTTGAACCCCAGTCTATAATAACATCTTCAGACAAAATTCCACTGTCGTAAAGTTTGAATAAAGCCTTGGGTGTGAGAGACACCAACTCAGGTTTTTCTAATCCAAAGAACCTTTCCAACCCACCTAAGAAAGCAATTTCGTAACGTTCGTCCACAATCAACTTCGTTAACAAACCCGAATGCTCCTCAATTTGATCAACTATATTTTCGTCAAAAAGAGTTTGCGCCAAAACTTGAACAGTTTCAGGCTTGTCTACCAAATCCAGCTCAACGATTTTTCTGTAGATATCAACATCACTTGGTAAATCATCTTTAGAGCCATCACAGGAGTCTAAGATCCATTTTCCAAAATCCTCGAAAATTACCTGATCATCTTTGATTGTCAATCCTTCAAGTTCCCTAGCTCTAGCGTCAATCGCTTCTTGTGACATATCAACAGCCCACTCATCATCTTTAACCTCAATGGTGTTATCACCTAAAGCAGCAGCCTCGGCATTAATTTTCTTTGTCAAGACATCGTCGTCGTTATTTTGTTCCCCGTTGGATGTTGGTGTACCAGATGCAATATCTGAAATAGATTTACCTCCGCCAACAACGTTAGCAGAGGCGGTGGCAGCCTTCTTTCCTTTTTTGCCACCCTTAGCGCCTTCTGGTGGGTTTTTCAATATATATGTTGTCAACTTGTGACTAGGATCAACAAAAGAGATATGACCGCAGGCCTTACAATCCCTCTGCAAATCGTTTTTACCTTTTATTTGAATCTCTGTCTCAGGGTTCTTGCAATTGCCACACAAAACGAATTTATTGATGAAACCGTCTAAGGAGTCTTGTAACTCACCGGCTTCATGTACTCCATTAACCAAGTATCTATCCAGTGCATCGTCAATGTTTGTTTGTGCACCCAACTCAGAACCAAAGTATTTCACAATATAGGCAGGTGGTCTACCAATAGCCCTCGAGACTTCACTCAAGTTCACGATAGCAGTTTTGATACCATTACCTCTACCTTCGACCTTTGATTGGATCGGAGGCATCTTATAACGGTAGAATGGATCAGTGTTACTACGACAAATATTTATGAACGACATCTTTGCATAATCATTTAAAATTCAACTCCATGGATATATCATTTGAGTATCAAAACTAGTTTTTTTTTTCAACAGCCAGTTCATCTTTTGATCACAAGGTAGTTCCAAGCACAAAAAAGAAAGAGGTGACTAAATTTAACACAAAAACGTGACGTTATATGAACAATAGTTGCAAAAGGATGATTAATGTGTTTAAATCGGTTTCTACACTATATGGCCTACTTATAATGATTTCGGGGAAAAGCGTTTGTCTTAGAAAAAACAATACACTTATTTCCATGTGATAGGTAACCTTTGATTTTAGATTCGGCAATGAGATTAGCAAATATGCATTCTATTTCCCCTAAGGGGTGATTGAGCTCCCTATCATCAATTGTCGAGTTGGATGGATAATTCTCGGAGAATCCCAATGCTACCTGGTAAGCACTAAATGGGACAATATGGTTAGTTTTTGAATCCGGATTGAGAGCTTTGAAAATAGAAGTAGTCCTCTGTATTAGCTTCAAATAGCATGATCTCTTCAAATGCTCCATCAACAAGTATAAATTTCTCTTTAAAAATAGATCTTCAAATCTCTCTAAGGTTTTCCTGTACTTAGATAAGTTTCCTGAATTCACAGCGTCAAAAAGATTGTCCTTGTAAACGAGTTTCAATGTTGGATAATTCTTCCAGAGCTGTTCCCTTGGGACTAAATTTCTATTCAATAGAGCCAAGGGTAGGAGAATGAGCAATATTTTTTCAATCAGTTTTTTGGCTTCACCTCTATAATATGCTAAAATATCCAATGCTTTTATCAATTTTCGCTCACTTTCAACAAAATCCGCTTCGTCAAGAGACAAAATAGCACTATAATACAAATACGACACCGCATATTTTCTTGATTTCAGAGTTGCAGACAAATCAGGAAGCTTAAAGCGTGATCCTTTGACGACTTTATCAACTGATTTAGCCATTTCCATTTTCCCTTGTTTAAAATATAATTGTATTAATACACCAAGGAAATAGTACAAATCAACTCTTTTACTCATATGCATATCCAAATTTTTATCATTAAGAGAAAGTTTGAAAGCTCTGTTCATAGTTTCCGTAAGCTTTTCTAAAGAAGTGGGTCTATGATCTGCACCTTCTTCCTGGTCTTCTGACCCAAATGACTCGTTTACAGGATTAGCCAGCTCTTTAACTTTAAAAACAGTAACCAACTCTGTACAGGAGTTTATTAAGGGGGCATTTATCCAGTTTGTTTCATCATTAGCTGCTCTGATAAGATGCATAACCATAGAATTCAAAGCATCGAATGCTTCATTAATATCCTTCAAAAGGTAAACATGCTTCATTAACTTTAGATGAGCACGAACTACTTCTCGATAACTCTCAGGTAGCTGGTGTAAGTCAAAGTCGCTTGGATCTAAGTATGTGGCTCTTTTCAATCCTTCTTCTTGGCCGGGGTTTATCGTTAGGCACAAACCAAGCCTGACACCATCGTACAGTTTAATAGCCAATGCAACTTGCTGGATATAATCAATCAGCAGTCTGGTCATATTGGTCAACTCATAACAAAGATACACCAATTGACACAGTTACTCTTAGCTTTTTTCTCTATAAAATTGCTGCTAGTGTATAATAGCACCCTATGAGACGTTTTGACATCAGTTTTTAGCGCGCAAATTTGTGTACTAAAGTCAACATCCGTGGAGATACTTACCTGCAGATATATCATTCCACGTCCGCTGGTCTTCCGTTGCATTTTAGAAGTTGTCTCGGAAAGTGATACGCACCGAAAAATACACGACAAGTGGTCGATATAGGGGTACTCAGCCACTATGAATAGAAATAACTACCGCGCCAACTCTAGAGATTAGTGTTAGGGTTCTTCGGATTCCGAAATTTTGTAATAATATTGCAAACTTCTTACAACGCGCTTCCACTTATTCAATTGCAATTGCAATGGCGAAAGAATAAAATCGATATTTAAGACGCCATAATATTTAAATTCATCTTAGAGATAATGTAATTGAAGGCACAAAATTATTGTATCTTCCTGGACATGGTCCAAGACTTAGATATTTCTCCTAAATTAAAATTGAGTAACTTGCTTACATAATAGATCGCATTCTACTCTGCATGTATTAGATGTGACGTAGAGACAGGATCATTCAAGCCCCAGTAGCGGTCTCGACTAAATCAATGTAGCCTTTAATTAGTTACTCCAAGCACAAATCGAAAGCATAGAAGAAATTTTAGTATAAACCTGAGGGATAAGATATCGCGATTGATGGAAGAAGTTTGAGTGAAATCTCCGAAAACAGTGGAATCTAAAAGTAAACTATATCACCAGGAAAGTAGTATTTTTCACCGACACCAAGAATGAGTAACATGGGCGGAAACAACCCCGGCAATCTTCAACCATCTCCTCATTCAGTTCCTCTAGCAACAGGGACCTTGAATGGAATACAAACAGGGCAAGCTAGAAAAAGCCGTTCGGGTACAGTATCTTCAACGTTTTTGAATCCGCTAGGCGTTGATGGATCTTCACTGTCAATATCGGGTGCTAACTCACCACAACTTGTGGGACAACATGATTCGTTGGGTTTGCCTAAGATGGATTCAATTTCTATATCCCCTACTCCCAGTAGTCGTACAATTGATACACTGGGTATACAAAATGGTGGAACAAGAAGGGTACGGTCAGGATCTTTGTTTTCAACAAATTCCATATGGAATGATGATGCAGTTCGTGGAAATCTGCCATCCCGTTCTAGTCCTGGAATTGTAGAAACTGGAAGCCTTCACTCGTTAGATGGTAATAGCAGTAATGGAATAAACTCAGCTGGTGGAAATAACTTTCTAAGTCCTTTAGTTTCATCTCAGCATTCATCAGTCACTTTAAATGGTACAAATAATGCATCCTTTAACAAATCTAATCAGAGGAATAGATCTTACACAACAACTGCCGCAATTCCGAATATTAATGTTCTACCCGTAATTAATCCTGTCAATGGCACTGGAGACAACCCAAACTCAAGGTTCATGCCGACATCATTTTCGACGTCTTCGGGTCCTTTGAACGATGTGAACGGTCTATTAGATACTTTCATGACAAACGCTAGTAGCTCGGTCCCATACTCCAGAAACAGATCTCAAACTTACTCTGGGACCCCGGGGGCTCTTCCAGACACAACACTACAGTCCTATATGGAAAAAAATGCTTTTAATAATCATGACAACGTGTTTGATCACCGCTTAAGTCTGCAGAATGTACAACAACAATCTCTGCTTCAACCATCTCAACAGCCGCAGCAACTCAAATATAACTTGCAGCTGCAAATCATAAACCAAGACCAACCATTATTACTTGATAATTTTGATTTATCTCATCTCATGTTGACTACGAATTTCGAAAACCCGAACCTTGGGCCGACTAAGGTACTTCTTCTTGACAATTTGCCACAATTTATGGATGCTGTTAGACTCTGGACTATTTTGACCAACTCATTGGGCAATCAAAGACCACTTGGGGTTTTAAGTGTAAGGTTGACGTCTACAAATAACTCGAAATTGGCCCTCGTGGAGACTTCAAGTGTAGAGATTTCAATGACCTTGAAAGCAAGCTTTAATCATCTTGAAATAGTCCCTGGTATCACTTTATACGTTGCTTTTGCAAAAGTAACAGATAATAATTCTACTAAGGCCGAACCGCAAGCCCAAAAGCCTAGAGTAGACTCGAAACCGAAACCAACGAATGTGTCCGTTATCAAGGACTCCTTATTAGCCACCATGAATACATTGACTGGACCTAACTCAAATATTGACAGCAAGAAGGTATTATGTTTGATTGATGCTTCACTAAGTTATGATAAAAAGAACTATAAAGACAACTTTGGCCCTATTCCAGAACCTATTCCATTGCGTCAATTAGATTCTCCTAAGCTCAGAGATCTGAGAAAACGCTTGGAAGCTACCGAAATTGAAAAGCTGAGTTCTTCTAGGGATGATGCTACAGGATTTATGACTCAATTTGAACTTGAGGAGTTTTGTTTGTCAATTATTGATGAGTTCGCAGAATTATGCTACGATTACCTCGGTAACACAATTGTGCAAAAGCTCTTCACGGTTCTTGACTCGCCATTTATCAAACTTGTTTTAGTGAAAGAGATAAGCCCTTATTTGACTCAGCTCGGTATTCATAAGAATGGAACTTGGGCTATACAAAAGATTATTAATTTGAGTGAAGGTCATTATCAACAGCAGCAAGTCATTTCCATAAGTTTAAAGCCTTATGCGGTCAAGCTTTTTAACGATCAGTTTGGTAATTACGTATTGCAAGGTTGTGTCAAATTTGGAACCCCTTTCAATGATTTCATTTTTGAAGCAATGTTAGACAATTTTACCGAAATCAGTTTCGGCAGGTTTGGTGCAAGATGTATTAGAACTATACTAGAGACCGCATCTGACAGTGATGTTGTTTCTGAAGAACAAGTGCTCTTGGTTGCCAGTTTGATCGTTCAATTTGCAAATGAGTTGGCCATGAACAACAATGGTTCATTACTTGTCACGTGGTTTCTTGATAGTTTCAGTGGTAATGGTTCTTACTTGGATAGAAAATTCGAGGTATTGACAAACAAGTTTCTTCCTAATTTGGGTAGATTATGTATTCATAAGTTGGCAAGTCTTACAATATTGAAAATGTTGAATAACAAGACCGACTTTAATCTGAAAAGGATTTTAATAGAGGAAATCTTCGGCCATATGGACGACTACGACACCGATGATTTAGCTAAGCAGCCATCCGCTCTATTGAAAACAATTCTCACCGAAAGCCCCGATAACACATCTGGGCCATTGTTTATTTATAAGTTATTGACGAATTCGTCAATTATAGGTGAAGAAGGATATGGAGGAGCCAGATACCAATATTTTGCTGTATCACAAGTCAGGAGAGTACTAGTGGAACTTAATATTCTGAACTTTCACTTATACAAGAAATTGATGGATGAAGTGGGATTAGTGGGGGGTAGACTTGGTAGGTCTTCCTCTTTCGGGAGAAAGTCCAAACGTAGCGGAAACAATCTGAAACAGCAACAGAGTCAACATTCACAAGCGCAGGCACAAATTGTAAACTCTTACCTCAACCCATCTATATATCAGCCACAGTTGCTGAACCATTTAGGTGGGAGAATGCAGAATCAATTTCCAGCGATATCTCCAAAGTTGTCTCTGCAAGCGCCAATGCAACAAAATCCAAACTATAAGTCCACCCCACAGGGGTTTTATCAACAACTGCAGGAACTCGCAGTAATGCAGCAGTTGGAACAGTTATCCATAAGCTCTGCAGCTCTTGGATACAATTCCAATTCTCATATGGAATCACCAAGATCAATGACTAAGCATAACAACAATGTTTAACGAATTTGTGGAAGAGTTTCAAGCAGATTCTTATCTTCCCACTTCTTCATATTATCATTAAAAGAAGGAAAGGAGTTACACTAATAACCCAGAAATAATTAAAAGCGATTTTCTTAGATCTTATTATATTAAAGAGTTATCCCATCTGAAGCCTTAGGAATTAAAGACAAATTTTTTAGAAAGATATCAAAGAGATATATAGTGACGAAATCAGGAAGGTGATTTTTTTGAACGAGCGGGGCAAACTGAGTGGGAGCTCTTTGATCCGATAATATATAGTCAAATATCCTACCACTCGATTATCTTTAAATAAAAAACATGTTAATATTTAATTTATATCATACTTAAACACAAGATTACTAAGTTTGTAATTTTGAGCGCAAACTTTTGTTCGTTGTTATGATTGATGTTATAATTGATGTTATAATTACGATACCCGTAGCTCTCAACTTCAAACCAAACCTGTATATAGTTGATAATAAACTAGTGATATTTTGATGGCGTGGAATTTAGTCACAGACGATTCATTGAATTGGTTTAATAACGGACCATTGTTCTAACCATTTGGTTTAACTTCCCACTATTAAATTTGAGTGGATTATATAATAGGATTGTTGTATTCAACTTTTTATTTTCTTGTTTTCTTGCAGAAGCGAGAGATTTAAAGATCAGCGGGTGATTAGTTATCAATTTTACTATTATTGATCTTGTCTTTCCATACGTCGAGCTTACTCATATCTAGGAAGCTGGCATATGAATCGTCATTTATCCTTTTAAGAATTCAGATCATTTGAACCAATAAGGGCACGATAGACCTGAAGGTTGAAACCATTACATTCCATTCTCGAATACCTTCTGAGGTTAACTTAGTAGTAAGATATAGAATAGTTTTTCATAAACGACACTGGGAGACATAAGAGATTGAATTTAATTTTCATAACAGCATGAAGCAACATTTAGCACCAATTTCAAATTTAATTCACCATTCACAAGAGAATGATGGACACGACAGGAGGGACGATAATGATTTTCAAATGGATATTGATGATCACAATGATTACTATGACCTTAGAGAATCAATCATTGAGAATCAACGTTATACTCAATCTATGCGATCTCGTAACAAAATCCAACATTTAAATTATCAGAATTCACCATTATTGAAATTGCCAACCGAAGTGTTGTTACAAATATTTCATTATCTCGAGAGAAAAGACTTGTCATCTTTGCTCAGCGTTTGCCGAGAGTTCTCCGAGCTAATAATCGAAATTCTCTGGTTTCGTCCGAACATGCAGAATGACCATTCTTTCAAGAAGATACGAGAATTGATGGAGTTGCCAGGTGAACGCACTCATTGGGATTATCGCTTTTTCATAAAACGCCTTAATCTTTCGTTTATGACCAGATTAGTAGATGATGACTTGTTGGCATTATTTATTGGATGTCCGAAGCTTGAGAGACTTACTCTTGTAAATTGTACAAAGTTGTCTCATGTCCCCATTGTTGGAGTTTTACAGAACTGCGAACGCTTACAGTCGATAGACTTAACGGGTGTAACTGATATTCATGATAGCATTATCGATGCTTTAGCTGAAAATTGTCCTCGACTTCAAGGTCTTTATGCCCCAGGATGTGGAAATGTTTCTGAGAGAGCGATAATAAATTTGCTCGAATCTTGCCCTATGTTGAAAAGGGTAAAGTTCAACAATAGCAACAATATAACTGATGCAAGCATAATAGCAATGTATGAAAATTGCAAATCGTTGGTAGAAATAGACCTTCACAATTGTCCAAATGTGACAGATGAATATTTAAAGTTGATTTTCTTGGATTTGTCCCAGTTGAGAGAATTCAGAATAAGCAATTCAGCAGGGATAACAGATAGATTATTTGAACTTTTACCCAATGAGTTTTACTTGGAAAAACTAAGAATCATAGATATAACAGGCTGCAATGCTATAACAGATAAGCTCGTCGAAAAGCTAGTAATATGTGCCCCTAGGTTGAGAAATGTCGTCTTATCGAAATGCATGCAGATAACAGATGCATCGCTAAGGGCATTAAGTCTGCTAGGAAGAAGCTTGCACTATGTTCACCTCGGTCACTGTGGCTTGATTACGGATTTCGGTGTAGCGGCATTGGTGAGGTCTTGTCACAGAATACAATATATTGATTTAGCATGTTGCTCTCAATTGACGGACTGGTCTTTAGTTGAATTGGCTAATTTATCAAAGCTTAGGAGAATTGGTTTGGTTAAATGCAGCCTTATCTCTGATAGTGGAATATTAGAACTTGTGAGGCGACGTGGCGAACAAGATTGCCTTGAGAGAGTTCACTTGTCATATTGTACGAATCTAACTATTGGGCCAATATACTTGTTATTGAAAAACTGCCCAAAACTTACGCATTTATCATTGACCGGAATATCAGCGTTCTTACGTAGGGAAATCACGAGGTATTGCCGCGAGCCACCACCAGATTTTAATGAGCATCAGAGGAATCTATTCTGTGTGTTCTCAGGACATGGTGTTAGCCAACTCAGAAACCACTTAACCCAGATAATGGAAGAGAGGGCCCATCATATTGACCATGGTGAAATGCATGGTTTGTTTCACGAAAGGAGAAGAAGATTGCTTAATGACGGAATCGATATGGAAGACGACGAAATGAACGCTTGGGCAAGACAAAGAGGTCTAGGTTTGCTTAGAAATCCCGAAATTGCAGAATATGTTGGTGAAGGGGGGCCCATTGAAATGAGAGAACATTTTCAGAGACTTATACATACTCACCATCAGCAGCAATTGCTAGATCAAGAAGATTCCAGACTTAGAGGAAGACAAGATCCTTCGAATGCCCCTCACATCACACAGCCTGCAGTTTTCCCAAGCGAGGAAGACGTTCCGGTGATAGACGAGGATGAAGATGCAGATATGGAAGCTGTAGATCTCTTCCCTACCAACCAATAATACAACTACTTTCAATTGCTAGGCTCTTTTAAGGTTTCTTCCGGACATTAATCCGATAAAGATGGAAATTTGTCTCCAGAGATCTAAAATGAGAGGTACAACGACGGAAAGTATATAAATATTTACAAGTAGCTGATGAATAGTTGACACTTTGATTTTTCTCTTCATAATTTTCAATCCTAATTCAATTATTTTAATAAGACTTTTATGTTTATGTTATTTATATCTGTCTACAAGGAGAAAGAGTCAGGCTTTTAACATATTCAAATAAGATAAAGAAGTTCGTGCATTGTACATCATAGCTAATAGATATCTCTATTAACATTTGCTAGGATAAAGTTCCCATACTTTCGAAAAGCTGATGATTACCAGAAATAAATACTCCCAAAAGGCTAAGCGTTTATAGATCATATAATCTATACATATCTAAATAAATATGGAGGTCATGCAGAAAAGGTACCGGACCTCAGCAGCAGTCACTCCATCACATGATTACAATTTCTAGGTGCACCTTTCAAATTGATGCGCACACACTTTTTAACCAATTTTTCACTGCAGGCGAGCGTACTAGTTCTTATTGAAGAGAGAACTTTTTTTCAGTAGTTTTTTCTGTTCCTTTAGCATCAACAGTTATTAAGAGGAAATGTAAGTAGATGGAAAGATGAATAAATAAAGAGCATATGAGGGTCATAAGGAGTTGTTTAGTAGAGGTATAAGTTTTGCTTTATCATATATTTAATTCACCTGAATGAGGATACTTGATAGATGAGGACTGAGGTTAGTCACCAGTTTACAAATAATGAGAGGATGTGTTATGCTCGACTTGTGATTGGGTTAATAGAAAAGCAGAAAGAAATAGACATGAAATTGATAAGTGGGGGATGCTGCCTGGAAAACTGTCTGACTTGATGTGCTTTAATTAAAATTTCAATACTAACAAAGTATAGGACTAAGAGAACGAAGAAGGTTGGAATTACCGGTAAATTTGGTGTCAGATATGGTTCTTCCTTGAGAAGACAAACCAAGAAGGTTGAAGTTCAGCAACACGCCAAGTATGACTGTTCATTCTGTGGTAAGAGAACTGTTCAAAGAGGTGCTGCTGGTATCTGGAGCTGTAAGTCTTGTAGAAAGACCGTTGCCGGTGGTGCTTACAGTGTCTCCACTGCTGCTGCTGCAACTGTCAGATCTACCATTCGTCGTTTGAGAGATTTGGCTGAAGCTTAAATTGATGTCTATAACATATCTACATGTATTTTAAGTTTGCAATATGGGGTTGTATGTTGAAAATATAATCTCAATTCATAGCGATGATTTAATAAAATGCTTCATATTAAGTAATGGGTAATGATGTAGTTGTAGACTGGGAAATAGATTTAAATAAAATATTTTCTGATACACGTGATAGGTCTTGTCTCGTCTAACGTATTTTAGTGTTGCTGAAGCATACACACTTGAGAGCATGGTTTATGAGTTCCCTAAGATTCATTCATTTCCTCCATTATATACTAAGCAACCGAATCTCACAATCTTGGCAAACCAGTTGGACTCATGGTGTGAAGTAGTCTTATCATACTGCGAATTCTACAGAATACAGACTTTATCCTCCAAAGGGGTTCCAATACATTCCCAAGATTCAGATTTAATTGTCAGTGACCTCCCTCCTATATTTGAGAATAGATTGATAGAACGACGTGCCAGTGATGAACTAAAGCAATCCGTTTTTAAACATTTAATTCATAAGTTACACAGAGGTGATTATGTTGACCCAAAACAACCTGAACTGGGAGTCATTGTCTATTGGACATCTCTTGACGAGTGGGCCAACATGCTCTATTCCTACATTGATGAGTCAGGTCAGCTTGGTACTATCATTACCATTTATGAGCTTACATCACTGGAAGATGGAAACATTCCAGTTCTGTTGAGAAATATGGACACCAATCTTTTGTTGAAGGTATTAAAAGAGGTGTTGGTGAATCAAGGAAAAGCACAGCTTCTTAAGGGAGAAGGAAATGAAATTGGGGGTGTTAAAATTGTTTAATTTCTAACGATACATCAAGATAATAACTTTTGCTAGAATAGTTGTAGACTTTCATGCCATCGCTCCTGGTGTAAATCTACATCACGGATCAGCTTCAAAGAGAGCGGCAAAAAGAAATTGAAAAATTGAATTAACTGACAGCAATAGGTACCACATGGCTAAAAAGTTCCGTGCCATTTAGTGGCGTATAGCTGTTGGACATCCTTGACACTGATGGCCCGCTTCTAGACATATACTTCCATAAATAGTAATCGACGTTTGTACGCGAATGACGGAAAAAAAATTGCACTCATCTGTATAAAGTTCTACTCGCATCCATCCTCATCACATTACTTTTTTCTTCTTCCCGCTTAAACTTATGATTTAAGAGGGCAAGTCTATTTAGGTTGTAAGCAAAATCTAGTAGAAGCTATTGACTCATATATCTCGAATCCATAAATAAACTAGAAAATGAAATACGTTGTTGTCTCAGGTGGTGTCATATCAGGAATTGGTAAAGGTGTCTTAGCATCTTCCACGGGGTTACTTTTTAAAACTCTTGGATATCGTGTCACTTCAATAAAAATTGATCCATACATGAATATTGATGCTGGTACTATGTCTCCATTGGAACACGGTGAGTGCTTTGTTTTGAACGATGGGGGTGAAGTTGACTTGGACTTGGGTAACTACGAACGGTATTTGAACGTGACTTTAACGAGAAACCACAACATCACTACTGGGAAAATTTACTCCAAAGTAATTGAAAAAGAGAGAAAAGGCGATTATCTAGGTAAGACCGTTCAAGTAGTCCCTCATATTACTGGTGAAATCCAGGATTGGATTGAAAGAGTTTCTAAAGTGCCTGTCGATGATACAAAGTTAGAACCTGAGATTTGTATTATTGAGTTGGGAGGAACTGTGGGCGACATCGAAAGTGCACCTTTTGTTGAAGCTTTAAGACAGTTTCAATTTAGAGTGGGAGTGGAAAATTTTGCTTTGATTCATGTGTCTTTAGTCCCTGTAATTCATGGTGAGCAAAAGACAAAGCCTACCCAAGCGGCGGTCAAAGACTTGAGGTCGTTAGGATTGACACCAGATATGGTTGCATGTAGATGTCAAGAAGAGTTAGAAGTTGCGACGATTGAAAAAATTGGCATGTTTTGTCATGTGGGTCCTGATCAGGTCATAGCTGTTCATGATGTTAATTCCACTTACCATGTCCCTTTGCTTTTAAAGGAACAGAGAATGATGAAGTTTTTAACTAGAAAATTAAATTTGCAGACAGCTTCCCCAGAAGCTGTGGCAAGAGGTGAGAAGCTTCTTTCTAAATGGAGGAGTTTGGCTATCAGCCATGACAAATCATTCGAGACTGTAACTATTTCATTAGTTG
This sequence comes from Priceomyces fermenticarens, assembly GCA_030574455.1. NCBI lineage: Eukaryota > Fungi > Ascomycota > Pichiomycetes > Serinales > Debaryomycetaceae > Priceomyces > Priceomyces fermenticarens. Next base: position 126,052 of record JAJMEZ010000011.1, on the reverse strand, counting down.
GTAAATACACCCATTTGAAGGATTCCTATTTGTCTGTCATCAAAGCGTTGGAACATTCGTCGATGAGATGTAATAGAATATTGAAGATTGAATGGGTCGAATCAAGTGATCTCGAAGAATCAACGAAGTCCACTAATATGTCAAATTACCATAAGGCATGGCATTATATATGCCAAGCTGACGGAATTTTGGTTCCGGGTGGATTTGGTAATAGAGGTATCGAAGGGATGATTTTAGCAGCTAAGTACGCAAGAGAGAATAATGTCCCATACTTGGGTATTTGTTTGGGATTACAAATTGCTGTCATCGAATTTGTAAGGAATGTTCTTGGGAAAAAGGACTCAACCTCAATGGAATTCGACCCCCAAGCTAATGAAGATTCAGCTGCCGTTGTTTATATGCCTGATGTCGATCAAGTGAAGCTTGGAGGAACTATGAGGTTAGGAATTCATAAAACTAAGTTTTCTGACGATTCTGAGTGGTCAACTATGAGAAAATTGTATAATGGTGAACAATTTGCATTAGAAAGACATAGACATAGATACGAGGTGAACCCAAATTTAATTGATGCCATAGAGAAGGAAGGTTTACACTTCGTGGGTAAAGATGAGACGGAGACTAGAATGGAGGTTATAGAGCTTAAGGATCACAAATTTTTCTGTGGTACTCAATTCCACCCAGAGTACTTGTCTAAAGTTTTGTTGCCATCAAAGCCTTTCTTAGGTCTTGTGGCAGCATCTGCGGGTATATTAGAAAGCGTTCTCGAAAGAGATGATTTGGGCGTCAGAGGTGAGTTTTGAACGTGGATCGCCAATATTGCATTGCTATAGATTTTGTTACTTTAGTTAGTTTTGATATTATTTCCAACAAGTGATGACGTATTATAAAAGTTTATCTAATAGCTGAGGAACGTTTGCTGTAACTGCGTCATCGGAAACTGTACACAGAAGCTCTTGGAAGCTACGCGGGCTTTTAGCTGTAGTCAATGACCATATAATATACAGGATCAATAGTCACACGTTTAAAGTGTGTGGAGATCGTGGCAGATATTTAAACGATCTATAAATCCTAATTTCATGAAACAAAAAATTTAGTATTTGAAGAAAGATAATGATGATATACGAATCAGAATTTGTTTGCAAAGGAGAGGAAAAAGGATGTTCATGTGGCAGCCAATGTACATGTGGCACTTCCTCCTCAGGCTGTTCCTGCTCCACTAAAAAGTGAACTATAAAGTTCAATAATAAAAAGCATGTTTGAAGTTGATTACAAGTGTTCTTGTCACAATGGCTCATACAGAATTTTAAACAATGTGACCTTTGTATTATAGTATAAACAGTAGCAGAGTGTATAAATGAATTTAAAAGTTGTTACATTTTATTTGAAAAAAAGTAGATATTTATACTGATCGAGTGCTGCTTGTTTTCTTAAGCGCATGTAACATGTAAGGTAAAACAAATTTGCAGAAGGCAAGATGAAATGAATGATTTCTTTCCAAAGAAGCATTAATAATTGTCTGTGTTCTTGTCGGCAAAGCCGTCTTTAAAAAGATAGTGCTATAACTTCTCTTAGTTCAACGATTCTACTCATTCTTTATAGAAAAAATAATTTTACCTTAACCATTGACTTCAAATCAGGAAAACAGCGTCTGCTAAGTTTAATACTCTTGAACAAAGTTTGACAATGACTACTAGCTTTCGTTAAAATACATATACCTCCACTTACTTCATTTTTAGCCAAGCATATCATGATGGCATATAGGATCCCACTTTCAGCTTGTCTATATTTGTTATTGGGCAAATAATAATAAAATGATGTATAACTGTTCATATAATATATTTGAGTCTACGTGCAATGCTATTTCGTCGCCATGAGAGTGTCTACCTCAATGTCTTTATGTAATTCCTTCAACTCCTCAACTTTTTTTTTACTAAGCTGCTCTAATTTTTTGTTATCCGTCAAATATTGGGATACTTCAGGCAAATTTTTATAAGATATAAGCTTCCTATTGAAATCCAAAGTGGTTAGCAAGAATATCCCAAACCAGCTCTCAAGATATACATCACATATTTCCACGCATCGAAGAAAACCATTTCGAGAATTAATTAGAGTTTGCATTGCATCCAAGGATTTATCCTTATTATCTACTTTGTTCGCTTTCTGTAAGAAGGAATAATAGTAATTTAGTCCAACTTTATGGAATAATGGATATGCAAAAGGCTCACTCAAAATAATCTCCTTCAAAGAAAATATCGCCTTCTCATAGTGCCCAATTTTGCTATATTGGTCCGCTATTTCTGCCCAAGTTACAAGATCCAACGGCTGTAAATCCAAGTAATAGTTTAAATTATTGATATATTGTTCAGTAGATCCATCGCAACGACTAAACGAAGTGAGTCTTCTTGATAATCGGAGCTCATTTTTGTCCTTGCCAAGCAACTTCATAGCGCCTTTTTGATCTCCAATTGCTTCCAAGTACATGGATTTCAATAACTTAAGCCTTTGTGAATTTTTCGAATTAAACTGATCTTCAATGACATCAATCAAGGTTTTAGCTTTCACATCGTGACCTGTTATCAATGACAAATGGAGTTGGAGCTCGTATAAATCGAATAGTTCAATTGATTCGAGGTTGTTTGAATTCAAGAGTAAAAAATCGTCTAACTCCTCATATAGATCATTTAGTGCTGGTGGATGATAATCCAAGAATACACCAGATGATACAACAGACAATAGCTTATCTTTCAAAATATTTGTATCCGTCATTGTGTCTTACAGAGCCATGTATCGGTAAAATAGTCTCTTGCGTTCTGCTGGGTCGATTTTCGTGCGCGACGTAAATTCATTTATTTACTTGCAACTCGTAGCTTAAAGGGGTCTTAGGTATGTCTGATGAACTTCTAAAAGCTTGTGAGGTGTTTTTGAAATCAACGTATATCTTGAAGCATAATTATGGTGTACCTTCTTTTAAGGTGCCAGCTACTAATGATTCAGACTTCCGTGTGATAGAAGAAAAGTATTACGTTGTACATAAAGAATTGATCGCGATCCTAAGTAAGCTCATATATCTAAAAAAGATAGAGGAATTGAGTTCTTCGTCCAACCAAGAAATTAACGTGCAGTATGAAGAGGTTAGTAAGGAACTTTCATTAATAGAAGCATCTAGCTTAGAGGGATTTTTACGTGTGCAAGATAAGGAATTTAAGAATACTCTGGTCATTGATAACTACTCTAAAATCGTTTTGCCGACATTACGGTCCATACATCATTCCCACTTGACATTGACTGAACTCGAAGTTTCTGATAATCTAAAGCATTTGCATCACCGTGAGTCTGGACGGATGTTGGAACTAATGGAGCAATCGGCTTCAAAGATAGAGAGACAAGAGACCTTGGCTAACATTTCAGGTGTTATAACGACTTTGCTAAACGATGATATCAAACCTAAGGTATTAAGGCTTTCTCAGTTAAGTGACGTAATCGCTCTGAAGCTGAAAAGTCTTATGCAAAGAAGACAGATAGAAGTAGAGAATATTCTTTCCACTTTAGACTCAAGTAGTCTTGGTCCATACTCCTCTGGAGTGGAGGATCTAGCCAAAAAGTGGGAGACTTTGAGTATTTTGTGCGATCTACTTCCAGCATTAATAACTTCATTACCTTTGAACTGGTATAATGATCAGTCTCTTTTAAACGTCGTTAAAGACTGCCTGAAACTTTCGGAAAGGTTAAACGAATATCAGTTGGTATTTAACTCACAAAACATTAGCAGATACACCTTACGTGATTTTCTTCTTTTGAATTTTGATGAATTAGAATTCTAAGATATATACAGATATTTAACTTCATTAAGTGATTAAACTTGGAACAATCTTTTATTGATGACATCCCAATTTATACAATCCCAAGCATTACTCAAGTAATCAGCTTTTCCATTCACTCCATAGTCACTAATATAAGCGTGGTCCCAGAAGTTGATGCCCAAAATTGGTAATGAGAAGTCCTTTTCTTTTTGTAACATCATGTTGTTCAAATGATTCAAATACTCGAAACTTCCTTCGTCGATGCTTCCATTTAGATCAAGGGACTGATTCTTACCAAAGTAGTATGGTGTTCCGTCATTGTTACATCTAACAATCCTCAATGACTTATCAACGAGCTCCACTAAAAAGACCCACCCTTGACCAAATGTAGAATCTGCGATCAATAAAAATTCGTTTCTGAAGGCTTCAATATCCTTAAAATTTTGGTCAGCTAATCTTTCGAGAAGGAACCTTGAGGGCTTGGTTTTCGTAGCCTGCGACCTATCAGTAAACTGTTCAAACACGAAATGATTGTTGTGAGCTTGAGATGCGTAGTGATAGACGTGTTGTAAAGTGGTCTGTTTTGCTGTCTTCAATAAAATCTGATAGGGAGTTCTGAGTTCATTCTCGGTACCATTAGTATGTAAAGTCAAGTTCAAAGTCAAAAACTTTTGATAATCGGACCACGCTGATCTGAAACCTTCTGGTGAATATAATCCTTCAATCCCCTCCATTAGGTATTTTTCTTGGTTATTCAAGGCAGGGATATCATGCAAAAAACTCTTGGCCGTTCTGAAGGTAGACCTCCAGTACTTAGAAGCTCCACAGGAGAACATTTGTCTATATTTGCATTTACCTATTCTAAGTTGAGATGAAAAAACTTAAAATTGCACTTACAGAAAAAAAGGTCTAGTCATATGCACTACCTTTCATTTATCTTACTATTCATATACCCTATATAGCAAATTTAAATAATCCATGTTTATAGACCTGAGACTATTTCCCTTTCGACTTCTCTCATAATTGTAGGTATATTCTGTGATACCCAATTGGAGTCTCTGAACAAACTTTTGGGATCAAAGGCACCTTTTGTTTTCGATAGTAATACTTTGTAAGAGCTTTCCTGAACTTTGTACTCCCTCAAAATTGTATCAGATTCGAAATCAATAAACAATCTAGTGTCTCTAATTCTGAAAATGACATTGTCTATACGTAAGAAGAGTCTACAAAGCAAAAGCAAGCACGATGGCATCACTCTGATCTTCGTAGATAACATTGAAATACCATTATCTCCAAGTTCGTCTTCATATAACACTGATTCATCGAAGAATAGTATTGGTTCGGGCTTTTTTAACCTATCAATAGGGATTTCATCGGTTGTTTTCTCAAAATTTATGTTTGTAGAACCTCTATAATTAGACGAATAGGTCCAATCATACGGCTTTAGAGAGTCCAGGTCCGTCATTCGGGTTAAAACTTTATTTGAGGATTCATTGGAGCTCACATCCGTTAGTGATGATGTTTTTCTTGCATTAAGCCACTCTTTGTGGTAGCTCACCTTTAAATTGGATTGCTCATCCATTGAATCCAAAGCATCCAAACCATTGAACTCTATAACTTGATTTGTCTTATCGTTAATGATCTTCACCTTGTTGTTACCGAATATCATTTCCGGTAAAGGGAACTCAAAACGGGTTTCATTCAAATCATCAATCTCTTGTGTGCTTAGTATAGGGGTTTTGATTGTAAAAATATTCCAATGGTTAACAGATATTGACGGCTTATCTTGAAGTGGAAAAGTAGACTGAGGTGAGGGGATTATTACTTGACCGCAGTGTCCGCATTGTGGATTATGACAATCACCTTCATGCAAGTTGGATGGAATAGAGACATTAGGATGAGATGAATCTGTTTCCTGCTTCAGAAAAGCCAACGGTTCTGTGGATGCATATTTTCTTGGGGTAGGGATGTGACGTGGGTGGCACTCGGGCTTCTTACTCGGAGGAAATCTACCACTTGTGTGTAGCTTTACCATTTCCATAGCGGCATCCACATGAACAGCACGAATACCTGGTGCCAGCCTATCTGGTCTAGTAAAACTCTTCTTATCGTCAGTCATTACTCACTAGAATTGTTAATAGCTTTATATTGACACTATTAACGGAATATATAATAAAGGTGTGTATGCACACCCAGATGTGGTCCAGAAGTGCGTAAATATGTATTCTAGCTAGCCTATTCTGATTCAGTTGAATCATCTTTTAGATCTTGCTGCTCCTTTCTTAAACCTTCTCTAACTGCCAAAACACTATCAGCAATGACTGCATCGACACCGGCTTTCATTTGTCTCTTTGCAATTTCGGGATCATTATTCTTGACACCGTATGTAACACAAACCAAACCGGACGATTTAACAACTTGGGTTAATCTTGGAGCCCTTACTAATGGTTCAGCGGCACTCACGATACCCAACAAATTCCATTTCCTGGCAAATCTTATAGCATTCTGCAAAGAAGATGCACGAATATCAGCCATCGGCTCGGTTCCTGATTCCGTTAGAAACAAGATAGGTATTGTCGGCTGCTTGAGAGATAGTAATAAACAGACATCAGGGTGAAAAGAAGAGAAGAGAATATCTCTGCCACTGATGTTTTCGTCATAGACTATTTTAAGAATTGTATCAACATAAAAATTCAAATCAATCGCTATCTCTCCCATGCTCTCATGCTCAGCTTCATCAAGCATTGGATACTTTAATTCAATGTTAAATCCAACATTCTTAGGGAGTTTCTTGAAGAGTTCCTTTAAGGTAACAAAATTTGATGCAACGGACAGCCCTCTCGAATTACCTTTGAAGCCTTTGGCTTTCCACGTCTTCGTCAATTTCATTCTAGTATTTGACTGCGACCGATATTCCTTTTCGAGCTCATCATCAGAGTCAGGTGCCGCTTTTACGGTGTCTCCTCCTGGGTAACTCGACATCGACCGTGGTCTATTCATTTTAGTCAAAATTTCGTCATCCAATGAATGTTTAAGATTATTGGGCTTTTTGGATTGGTTTAGGTTCAAAAACTGCTCAGCGGTCAAAGCATGCATAGGGATATCCACACCAGATTCTGCAACTGTAAAGTCGTGGTACACCACCGGAATAAAGTCTTTCGTTAGTTGAACATCAAACTCTACATATGAAGCTCCCAACGATGCAGCAGCAATGAATGACTCAACAGTATTTTCTCCCAATTGCAAAGACTTCCTTACATTGGAGTTCTGACCCAAGCCTCTATGACCAATTACTCTTGTGGACACAAGCTGCTTCCAGTATGTGTCACCCCTTCCAATCTTCATTTGGTCATGAGCAAAAGATTTTACATGAAGATACTCAAAGCTAATAGAGCCCAAAATTTCCAATTTACTAGACTCCGTGATAGGCAACGTGATACTAGAGTAAAGGGAACGAAGGTTAGACCCGACATTGGTATAGGCATTATTCAATAGGGCAATGGCTCGCCCTAATATTTTATCCTTCTTACTTATATTTATTTGATAAGTAGGGACAATGTCAAACGTAATAATAACATCGTCGGGGGACAAACCCTTTGTCAACTTGAAGGTTATTGGATCTGTTGCACTTCCATGTTGATCTTCTAATGGCAAATCAACTACTACTGGAGGCTCAACTGGAACGTTAGATAATCTTTCACGACAAGTAATAGAAAGGGATAATGCCGTATCAAGCTCTGTAAAAAAAGTTTTTGAAAATGAAATCTTATTCAATGATATTGGTTGCCTCTTGTCCCTTAGATCAGTAGTTCCTAACGTAATTAATATTAAAGACTCATCCTCAGATAAGTACCTGTGTCCAAAAGATTTGATAGGCTTAGGCTTGCGTTTTCTTGGAGATCGCGATCTTTGGATTGAAGTAGCAGAACCATTATTTCTTAACCGTTTATATACTTCATTGACCCCCACCCTAGTCTCTGGGAGTTTTTCGATACTTGAGTTCAGAACATTGGAGCTCGTCTGCAACTCTGTGGGATTCAAGTCTTCTCGAGAAACATTATTCTGAGGCAGGTACATGTCATACAGAAGTATGTTTTGGTTCACGGGCATAATCAAATCAGCAGTGTGCAAATGACCTCTCAATACTGCATGCTCCATAGGGAGCCACCCTGAATCATCTATAATTTCAAAGTTGCATTTTGCTTTCACAAGCATTCTCACGACATCAAGGAAACCTTCACTGGCAGCTACAAATATAGGCGACCATCCAAAGACATTTTCTCTTACTTCAGGATTTGCATTATTTTCGATTAAGAATTTCACTAAATTAGGGAAGTTGAGTTTTGAAGCAATGTAGAGAGCAGTTTCATTGTTGTGCTCGACATCTGTGTAGTTAATATCAATTCCACCCTTGAGCAAGTATCCTAATATTTCTTCGGAGTTAGCTCTTGCAGCTAATAATAACAAATTTGGCTGACTAAGATTGAACTTCGAGAATTCAATTAAATTCTTAGTTGTCTCTGGATGATTTCCTATAATTGCAAGGTGTAAAGGTGTCAATTTTTCTTGGTCAGCCCAAAACTCTAGATCATCAATAGAAGAGTGGATTAAATGATAGTCATTCAAATAGGTGAGCAACAACTTCGTGACATTTTTCAAACCATACTGTGTAGCGTAGTGTAATGGAGTGCGATCATAGTTATCTTTCGCAATCAACAAATTCTTATTCTCTAGCTTTTTCAAAATGAATTCCAATCCTTCGTTACTGGTTGAAGCCATTTCCGCACCATCGGGACCATTAGTGTTCCCAATAAATCTATTGATATCAATAGTCTCTCCAGGATTTATTTTTTGCTCCTTGAGAGCCTGTCTTTTACCTAGACTCGCCAAATGTTGATGGAAAAAATTTCTGCCGCTGATGTCAGATCTGTCATACAAAGTCTCCATGTCCTTGTCTTTCACGAAATCGTTAATAAAATCGTACAAACTTCTTATTGTTTTCATCGAATTGATCAAGACAGCTTTATTCAATAATGACAACAAGAATTTGAAAGTCATTTTACTTCTAGGAATCGCCATTAACTCATTAGTCAAAATACTATCCTTGTCACTAACAATAAGTTCATAGTAGTTCTCTAAAAATTCTTGATCAAACGAGTGTCTTCTTCTACTACCAATTTTTAAGAACTCGAAATTTTTGTCCAAAGTCTCCCCAAGCTCATCGTCACCAACATCAGACAAAATGTTGCTGATGATCTTCAAGTTGAGTAAAAGATCACCCTCATTAGCAAATGGTAATGCCGTGACACGCGTTGCTAAATAATTTTCCTTATTATCATTATTATACTCATCCGTGTTATTAGCAACTAGAGTTAGCTTCTTATCCAATTTCTTCAATATCTTCGCAAAGCCTTTGTGGTTTAGTTCACCAAACCATTTCAAGTTCCTATACAGAGCCCTAAGCTCTAAAAGAATACTGATAATTTCGTCGAGTTCTTCACTGGACTCAATTTCATGATGTATCTTCTTATCTTGATACCCCAATATCATAAGCGTTCTGTTAAGTCTCCTGCTGTATTCCTTATATTTGTTGTTGTAGAAGCTATCAACTTTCTCTATGTCTCTATCTAATTCATAGAAGAAGTTAGATGATACTGCCTCAATCAATGACGGTATCTCCTTTTCATCTTCGATGTTCAATGCTTGGTCCATATGCTTTATAATCTTCTTCAAGTTCTTATAATTCATATAATAAATAGACCATTCGGGTATCTGATGACCCGCAAAGGTCTTACCAAACTTCATTGTAGAATACACCTGGATAGAAGAAAATTATCATAGAACACCACTTAATATCACCGGCTGCTACGGTGTCTGGGTAATCGTTACACGTGTATTATTCAGAAGCTCGCCGTTAGGAGTTCCCGCTTTGGAAGAAGCAACAGATAATACAACGAAAAAAAAAAAAGAAATTCAAATATCGTTAAACCCCCATTATCGCGGATACTACGTCAGTGTCAGGAATAAATAGTCAAAAACTTACAATTGGATTCTAAGGAAGGAATAGCTGATATACATTCCCAAGGGACAAATATATAGTTTTGTAGTTGCATGAGTACGTTGTATGGCCATCACTACCAATCTTAACTGGCGGCAGAACAGAGTGGGAGGTGTAACACAAAAAGATGAGAAGCGGGACACACGTTTTCTTTTACTTAATGCGGATAATCTTGCTTTATGCTTCCTGAAATGACGCTCTTGTTTATTTACATCTAAAGACGAAACTTAGATATGCTTTTCAAATGTTTATGCACTCTGTTCGGACCTATGCTGATTCCAAACTTATATGCCAAAAGGTGCTCGAATATGGAAGACTAGTAAATTGAATTACTGTTATCTGTCTGTTGAAGTCACGCACTCGATTTTAGTTTCGCGGTCTCTTTCCATTAGCGGAACGGAGGCACACGTCGCCCTTAACTTCTCTTAGTGTCTTATTTTAGGTATCCAGTCGACACTATAAGAAGACGCCCTAAACCCACTCGTTGGTAATGCCGTAGATTTCAACAAAAGTATTAATAACAATGTCCGAAGGTATGTTCTTAGCTTCATTTTTTGCTCCAAACTTTAGTCTTGTGGGAAAGCTAGTTTTGAATGTATGGCTCATCTTCCAAGCTTTAGATACTAACAGATGAGAAGTTACTATGAAATTCCACCCGAACAAAAAGGCTTCTATTGTGGCTGTCCCGTTTTCATGCGGGCAACCAAAAGCGGGTGTTGAACTTGGACCCAAGTATATTCTTGACGCAGGGTTTGCTGACCAAATCAGGGGTTTAGGTTGGGATACAGATATCAGATATCCTTTGAAGGACCTGGACTATGAGAGTAAGAAAATGAGTGAAAAAGATAAGTTTGGTGTTAAGAATGCAGCCTTAGTTAGTCAAGGATGTAAGAAAGTCTTCGATGAAATAAAAGATGTGAATGCAAAGAAAAGAATGCCTATTACAATTGGAGGCGATCATTCTATAGGAACAGCAACAGTTGCCGCACTGATTGAGAATAATCCTGACACCTGTGTATTGTGGATAGATGCACATGCCGATATTAATTCCCCTAGAACCTCAGAAAGTGGAAATTTGCATGGCTGTCCAATGTCATTTGTGATGGGTATAGATAAAGACTCTTATCCTCCAGATTTTTCTTGGGTTCCTCAAAACTTAAAGACTAACAAGATTGCCTATATTGGATTAAGAGATGTCGATGATGGAGAGAAGCAAATTTTACGTGAAAACAATATCGCAGCCTTCTCGATGTATCATGTCGACAAATTTGGTATCTCAAAGGTTATAGAAATGGCCTTGGACAGAATCAACCCAGACAGAACAGCCCCAATTCATTTATCCTATGATGTTGATGCAATTGATCCATCATTTGTTCCTGCAACAGGGACTAGGGTCGAAGGTGGACTTACATTACGTGAAGGGTTATTCGTTGCTGAGGAAGTGGCGCAGACGGGCCTACTCTCTTCGATGGACATTGTAGAAACAAACCCTTTGTTAGGAGAGAGAGATGCCCATGTGTTAGACACTGTTAGTGGAGCCTGTGCGATTGGTAGGTGCGCCTTGGGTCAAACATTATTGTAAGCTTGTGTTTGAGATCTGGTTATAAGTATGTTTACGTAATCCTGCATATCATTTTGATTTATGATCTATTCAGAGCCTTTTATTTTTGTGTCATGATTTCAGCTTTTACCCTATATAAAAAGTGGAGTACTTATATAATAACGAATAACCATTTTCACGCTTTCGACGATCCAATTACAATTTCTTAGAAATGTCTTCAGTGATTGCGTCACATATTTCTAATACCGTTTCTTTGGAGAAGCTTGAGGAATTCTTCTCTTTCTGTGGAAAGATTAAGGAAGTTAAGCAAATTAGCAAGGGGGATAAGACTCAGGATTTTGAGGTGACTTTTGTATCCGAGAAGGCCCTTACCACTGCGCTTTTACTCAATGATGCTGAATTAGATGGTGTTCCGATAAAGGTAAAGAATGCCAATGAGCAAGAAGATAGTAGTATCGAAAGACAAGAAGGTGCTACTAATAAGGAATTGCCACCGGAGTATTCTGAAACTGCATCAAATACACAGCCTAATTTGGAAGATGCGACTAAAACTGGTGACCTGAGATATGATGATATTTCGCAAGAAGAGAAGCCCAAGTATGCGATTATGGCTCAGCTTTTGGGAAATGGCTATGCTTTATCTGATCATGTAATTCAAAGAGCTATCGAAATTGACAATCAAAAGGGATACTCCACTAAGTTCAAGGACTTTTTAACTAACCTTGACAACAGATATATTCACTCATCTGATCCAGAGTCATCAGCCAGTAAACACATATCTAATGCCCAATCAAAATTGGAGGGCTTACAAAATAGTTTCGCCCAATCGAAATATCTGGGAAAGCTTGGTCAGTACTTTGAAAAGGCCTCTAATCATCCCTATGGTATCAAGGTTCACGACTTCTATAAGAACCTTGCAAAAGATGTAAAGGAGGTACACGAAGAGGCTCTTCGGTTGAAAGATTTAAAGAAACAAAAGGAATCAGATACTCAGGGTGCAACTTGAGAAGCATTCTAGTCTTCTGTGAATACGAATGGATGAATGAATTATCATGTACTTTGTATCATTTATATTTGTACTATTTGGTTTTGTAGATAGCGTGCTCCACAGAAGTTTGCTGCGAAAATTTTTTTTAAATTGGTGCTTAAATACATAAAAATTGAAATTTGTAACAGTTGCAACTAAGAAAGCATAGGATACAGAGAACACATGTTTATGGAAGTAGAAAAGGAATTCAGTATATGCAATTTTCATTAGCATGAGAGGAGAAGGACATACACAAAGTTTAGTCATTTGCCTTCTAATTGATTTACATATTGTGCAAACTATCTTTAAATCTCCGAATGATATAATAAATTCTCAAGACAAAGACATTACTTTTCTGAGGTAAGTTGAATTAGAACATACAGGATATTTTTCGGGATTTCAAATCCATGCGATAATTCGTAGATTAACGAAGTTGCGGATTATTCGTTCCAAATTTGAAGCATTCTCTCTAACAATAAGTCATGTATACATTTATCAGTACCTATGTTCCCTTGGAACAACAGATCCCAATGAGGTAACCCTTTCATGGAGTATAGATTTTTCAATTCGTTCCTACTTAATATTCTTAAAGTCATTGAACTTCAATAGAGACATATTCTCATGTTTACCCAGCAGTCTAAAATATTCAATGAAAAGCCTCATCGTAAACTTGGGAGCATTGCTTGATCTTATAATAAGTACTGACGTATACTGCAATTATGAAATCAGTAATTTGCTAGTATAGTTCTTGGCTCGAATTTTTTTAATGCATAAACGAGCGACATTTTGATCAAGGACACTTGACTCAAGGTGACTACCTAGAGCCGCGGTCATTGTGGTTTTGTGTAATCAACGAAATCCGGAGAAATGGAGTAAAATGCGTCACTCGCCCCACACTAATATAAATAGTTCTTTCATCCTCTCGAATATATAAACGATTTGTTTTAGAGGCATATAGTAAATAGAATATATTTAAACATCTGAATTTTCAAGAAATTAATTAGTTAAAATGAGTGCCGCTGATAAGAGTAAGAAGAAAGGAGGAGCAATCGACTTGGTTGCTGGTGGTACAGCTGGTTTATTCGAAGCTTTATGTTGTCACCCATTGGATACAATCAAAGTTAGAATGCAATTGTACAAAAAATCAGGACAAAACCCACCAGGATTTGTGAAGACTGGTATCAATATAGTTCAAAAGGAAAGCTTTTTATCCCTTTACAAAGGTTTAGGTGCCGTTATCATTGGTATCGTCCCAAAAATGGCCATAAGATTTTCTTCATATGAATTTTATCGCTCTTTACTCTATGATAAAGACGGTAAAATCAGTACAGGTAATACGTTCATTGCTGGTGTTGGAGCGGGTATTACCGAGGCTGTGGCTGTTGTTAACCCCATGGAGGTCGTGAAAATTAGACTTCAAGCACAACATCATTCCATGGCTGATCCATTAGATGTACCAAAATACAGAAATGCTCCACATGCTGCTTATGTTATTGTTAGAGAAGAGGGGTTTAGAACTTTGTACAGAGGTGTATCTTTGACTGCAGCAAGACAAGCTACCAACCAAGGTGTGAACTTCACGGTTTATTCTAAACTTAAAGAGTATTTGATGAAATATCATAATGTTGATGCGTTGCCATCTTATGAGACCTCCTTGATTGGTTTAGTATCCGGTGCTTTAGGTCCTTTATGTAATGCTCCGTTGGATACCATCAAGACCAGATTACAGAAGACTACATATGCTTCAAATGAGTCAGGTTTAGTCAGAATTGCAAAGATTGCTAAACAATTGATAAAAGAGGAGGGTATCCATGCCTTATATAAGGGTATCACTCCGAGAATCATGAGGGTTGCACCAGGTCAAGCTGTGACCTTTACTGTCTATGAATTTATGAGGGATTTGTTAACTAGCGATAATTCAATAATCAGCAGCGAGAAGAAACTTTCATGAGGTTAGAAAATGCTGAATATCGGTAACTCTACGGACATGTAAACAAAAGCATAAATATTCAATATATGCATCTATCAATTTCCGTGTAGAGTATCTTATATGAACAAATTCATATAATATGTGCATACTTCATTCAGGATAGATCAGACATTATCACTGTTGAAGGTGGTATCTGACGAATGTCTAGTCAAGCGATCATAAATGAGGCTCGGGAAACTTGTGACAGATTGCAAGGTATCGGGTTAAGGGAGCCAGCCAGGGGAAGAATCACGACATTTCTCCCAAGAATGTCCCAAAGCCTTTCAACCGAAGCCGACTTATAGGCAGGAATAATAACGGATGAGGCGAGCCATATGCATGCGAAGTGATGATTTTCAACGGATTAAGAGCATTGAAATGTGTTTTATTTAAATATTGAAGAAAATATTCAACAGACTAAACCATTTTACAATGGATTGGAAGGCAAAGTTTCAATTATCTGATCTACCCACGCATATACCTTCGACATCAATCATTAGGGAAAATGATGTAAAAGTTGATTATTGTCCCACTGTTGAAAAGGAAGAGGCTGATGAGGAAGTGTCTCATGCAAAAAAAGAACCTGTTGTCATCCAGGGAACAACAATAACGTTGGATTCGGAAGAAGATATTGCGAAATGGATAGAAGAAAGAAAGAAGAGATGGCCCACAAGAAAGAATATGGATTTGAAGTTGAAAGAAAAGGAAGAGTTGCGAAAGAGGGAAGTAGAAATGCATTCAAGTAATTTCCTTGAGTCTAACAGTTCAAAGAGCCTTTGCAAATTTTATCAAAGAAACAGAACCTGTAGATACGGAAAGAGATGTAAAAATTCACATGATACAGGCTCGAGAGATGAGCCCCGAAATATGTCAGCTGGAGGAGTTGATATTTCCATACCAAAACGATATGACAACGAATTGAAAGACCCATCTCTATTCAAAAAGCTCACTCGAAAAGAGCACTTTGAAAATGAGAATGACTTGATTATCGACTTTATAGAGTTTATGGACAAGCAGGGCGCAATAAATTATGAACCACTTAAACGCTATATCTAAATTGAAACATTTATTGCTTCATCTATTCAAATTAATGACCATGTTTATGAAGTTCTTTGGTGGCCTCTAACAATATTGAACACTGTTTACCTATGTCTGCTAGTTTACCAATGACGATTTCATTTCCTTTCTGAAAGCCATAAATGGAGTAGCTGAGGCCAACTCGTTGGCAAAAATCGAGAACAAAAGGCTGCACTCTTCTAAGATTATGTCTCGGTAACCTTGGAAATAAGTGATGAATTGCTTGGAACTGTAACCCTCCATGGAAAAAATCTAACCACTCAGGACAGTCTACATCCATTGTCGTTCTAATTTGTCTCTGAGGGAAAGACTCAGAGGCTCCAAGATCGGAAGTTGACATGGCAAAATGAGACAAGGTTATCTGGACATGAACTAACATTACCACAATGTGACTTACCATGATAAAATTGAACTTATTCCATCCACCTTCAATCACCTTGCATACTAATAGATAGAAATACCAATAGAAAAAGAATGCCAAACCAGCGAATTCGAAGTATCTGAACCACCAAGCCTTCCCTTTTCTAGGACCATCTCCATTTATTACGTGCACCCATGAAAGTCTGTACAAATTGAATCTACCAAAACATAAAATAGGATAGTACATGAATCGCTGTATTGGAATCAACTTTTTTGCAAAAGCATCCATAGTTAAAGTCTTTTCATAGTACGTGGAGTAAACATTGTTGAATAGCTTCACGCTTACGGCAAAGAAAGGCAAATGCTGAATATCAGGATCATGTACTGGATCATTGGTAACTAGATGGTGAACATTATGGTTTCTCTTCCACCATCCCAAACTTAATCCTCCACACCAGCTAGCAATCGACATACCCAAAAGGTTATCAAAGAAATAGTTATGAGTAATTGAAATATGCCCAGCATCGTGTGCAATAAAGACCATCTGCTGCCAAGCCATACCCATAAAAATAGCACTGAGAATGTAATTCCCTAATTTCAACCACGAAAAAGAGTAAAGAAACAATGTAGAGATCTTTATAAGCTCCCTGAAATAATCCCAATAATTGCATTGATAGAAACCATTGTTAATAACGATTTCATGTAGCTTCACATATTCATCTCTGAGATATTGCTGAGTATTATAGTCTAGAGAGGGGAGTATTTTCACATCATCTTTTACTAATTGTCCGTCATACTGATCCATCAAGGATTGAGGGTCGATAATTATTTCAGATCTTGCTTCAAAAGATTGGTCACTTCCTTTGAGATCATCCTGAGTTCTTTTGATATATTTCAAGGGTTGTTTAAGGGCTTTATTATCTTCGTAGTCTTCATCAACTGTGGTCAAAGAACTTGAGCTAGATCCCAATTCAATTTCGGAGCTACTTGTAGAGTCACCACTTTCCATAAGGCCGAGTGACAAATGCTCTGTTTTTTCAGAAGTTGTATATACACCTCCTTGGATAGGTGGTAACAAGTTTTCCCAAAAGTAATCTATTTCTCCTATTTTCCATCTTTTAAAGGTTGAAACTGTTTCGTCAGAATGATATGCATGCATCTCATCTGTGGCATCTCTTCCAATCATGTGTTGAACTGCTTTATCTCCACCAGGATGCATCGGGAGCCATTTAGTAAGATTCAATACCCAATTATTATAAATTACGATAACCTGGCCATTAGCGATTTGTTTGATTACTTCAGGCCGTGACAACACCCTGGCATTTTTTTTTTTAATAGTTGGATCGTTGTAAGTTGACATTAGCTTAATTCATCAATCGTCGAATATAAGTCAAGAGAACTTCACTATTTGTTGAAAAAACACGCTCTGTCCTCAATAACGTTATCTAAAAAGTATACAACAGACGCATTCATCCCTTTTCACTGTATTTTACTATTATTAACCTGTATGTAATTCTACTTGAGAGCGAAGTGCCTAGGTACACAAAAAAAAGGACACCTATCCTCTAAAAACTCATTCATCGTACTTGCTGCCCTTCAACAAATGACATGGCTTCATCTTTATTAATTTGGGAAACCGTACTCACCTTATTACTAAAAGTTACACCATAAAACTTGTCAGCTACTTGCAACATCTCAGGACGGAAGGTGGTGCATATAAATTGTGCTGAAGAAGACAACGATCTAATCATCGATGCAACTGCGCTTCTGTATTGGGTATCAAGATTTGCGTCAATCTCGTCGAAAAGATAGAAAGGAGCAGGATCACATTTTTGGATCGCTAAAATCAACGCAATTGCACAAAGGGATTTCTGGCCTCCCGAAAGTTGTTCAATCCTTTGCTGCTCGTCATTTTTCGAATTAAATGAAACAGAGATTGATACACCAACGTAATCCTTTATAGCCGTATGAACATCTTCATCATGATGGCCTTCATTATCATCGTCTCTTTCACGCTTTTGCATTATCAATTGACCTATGCCCTGAGGTACTAACTCTCCAAAGATTTCATGAAAACTCTTAGCTACTTGATTAAAACTTTTAGTAATGGCCGCATCCTTTTGTGCCTCAAGGTTTTTCATTAAAGCTTCAATTGATTCCCTAGATCTTTCTAACTCATTTCGTCTTTCAAAAAGATCGTCTCTTTGCTTAGTGAATGTATTGAACTGCTCTAGAGCCTTCTTGTTGATATGTGAAAACTTCAACAACTCACCATTGACTCCGTTCAACTGTCTTAACAAGTCATCAGAAGAGAGCCCCTCATAAATAGAATGTTGAAAAGCCTGTTCAGGTAACACCCCTAGTTCTCTAATATTTTTTTGTAATTCATCTCTTCGAGCAGCCAAAATACCCTTCTTGTTTAATGTCTTTTCGCTATTTTTAGAGTATTTCTCGATTTTGTTCACCATCCGCAATTGTTCTTCATCAGTTTTTTTCGAAGTTATTTCACTGGACGCTATTTCATTGCTGATTCTTTCAAATTCGACAATGGCAGTCCGATTTTTCGACTGTACGTCCCTCAATTGAGCTTTAAGCTTTTCTAGTTCTAATTGTAAGTCGTCATACTCAGCCAGATTAAGTTCCAGCCTTGCACCAACTTTTTCTTCAAGCAATTTCTTTAAATATGGTTTGTAGTTGTCATTAAGTTCAGATTCATAGTTAGATATACTACTCTCCACATCTGATAGCCTTGTAGCCACAGTGTCCAATTCGGTCTCCTCTTTAATAATCTGAGTTTTCAAACTCAGCAAATGCTGCATATCCTCATCATTTAACGATTCAGTGAAAGGCAACCTCTTTTCATTCTGGAATTCCTTACTCAACAGTTCTAATTTTTCCTTGGATTGAATTAAATTTGCCTCAATAGATATTGCATTAGTAAGCTTCTGGTCATAGTCTAGTTTTTTACTTTCCAATTGTATCTTCTCTATTTTTAGAGGCTCTAATGAGTTTAGAAGACTTTCATTTTCCAGTGTTCTCGCGACCACTTCATTATTCGTGAAAGTCAACTCCTGGTTGATGCTTTCTATTTGTTTTATTGAATCATCAAGCTGCGACTTAACTTTTAAGATTTCTTTCCTCTTTTTTAGTTGCAGTTTCACTGCGTCGAGCCTAGAGCGCTTATAGTCCCTAAAACCTCCTGACAAAACACCTTTCGTATCTGCTTTGTCTCCGTCAATAGTTATAGCAGAAAGTTTATATAATCTAGCGAGCTCAGAACCCTCTTGTAAATCTGCACATACAATAGTTTTCCCAAACACCTGCTTGATGGCCTTCTCGACTTTGACATCTTCAAATTTAATTTTTTTGATAAGAGGAATGCTTTGGAATTGTGATGTATCAGGATAAACCACGTCTTCTGGATTTAACCTATTTAATGGCATAAAAGTCACCCTTCCACTTTTGGTCCTTACCAATTCTTCCATTAAAAGACCTGCAGTGTAGTCAGAATCTACCACCACATGGAAAAGGGAGTTATTTGCAGTAACCTCTACAGCCGTTTTATACTTATCACTGACACTGAAGAGCTCAACCAAGGATCCATAGACTTTATCCTGCAAGTTTAATTTTATAGCGATTCTTTTCACCGCTTCTAAGCCGCGTGCTTGTGCACGATCCATAGTTTGACTGACTAGGATATCTGCATTACTCAAATCATGCTGAATGGAGTCCAAAACGCTTCGATACTTAATTTCGTCTCTCCACAATACCCTTCTCTGATCATTGAGCTCAGCACCTTTGATTTTAAGCTGACGTATTTTTTCTTGAGTTGTCTTCATAACTTCAGAGTTTTTAGGGTTGAGCGTTAGTTCATTTATGTGCTCGATTTCTTTCTTGATTTTATCCAAGCCAAGTTTATTCTCACTTATTCCCGCACGTACTTCTTTAAGTGTTGTTTCCTTTGCTATGATATTTTGCTGGGTAGCTTCTAGTTCATTTGTGAGCCAGTTATCTCTTTCTTTCTTAGAGCGAAATTTCAGGAATCGACTCTGCTTTGCATAGAGAGACCTCTGATTTGCTATCAAGCTAGTTAACGACGATTTGATTTCCTTCTCCTTCTTTTCTAGAAATTTCAATTCTGGCCTTTGGCGCAATATTTTCTCCTCGTGTGTAGCTATTAATGACTTATATTGTTGAATAGAACCATTAAGCTCGGTGGCACGGTTTTTATCAGCCACGAGTTTGTTCTTAATTTCATTCAAGCGAACTTCCTTCTCGGAGATGACATTAAATAAGCTGTTATAATCTGATTCAGTTTGTTCCTTCTCTAAGGTAGCTACCTTCATGGATACCTTCAAATCATTAATTGTTTCCGTCAACTGCAGACAAATTCTCTCTCTACTCTCTAGTTCGTCAAGGTCCTTTTGTGACTCTGACAACATGTCACCGTACTTCTCCGATATATCATCAATTTGCCTGTCAATGTTAATTAACTCTCTGTCAAATAAATTGAACTCAAGACTCTTCTTAGTCTTCTCCAAAGCCTGGAACTTTTTGAGATCGGCGCTTTCAACCTGTAGATCAGACAATCGGTCATCTACAGATTTCAATGTTTCATCAATTCTCTGTCTTTTGTTATTAGCAGTATTCATTTCTTTGGTGGATTCCTTAAGTTTATTCTCAAAAACTGTTGCACCACTAACTTCTTTCAAAAGTATCATTCTCTCCGAATCTTTGGAGTTAGTTAAGGCAGTAATTCTTCCTTGAGGAACAATATAGTACGGATTAGATTTAGAAAAGCCAGCACTTTCTAAGATATTCATTATATCTGATCTAGTCACAGATCTACCATCCATCGAGTAATCATCTTTTTTCAATCCAATAGTTCTACGAATTGTTATTTCTTCTTTATTTATTGGAAATCTTCCATCAGAATTATCAAAGACTATCTCCACGTAAGCAGACATCACTGTACCTGAACCTTCATGAATTAAACCTTGCCGCTCTTCTCTGGTCATATGTGTATACGCGTCTGAAAGGACAAACCTAATTGCAGCAAAAAAATTTGATTTACCAGATCCGTTTCTTCCAACAACAACATTATGTCGAGGCGACAACAAATCAATAACAGAAGTGTTCTTGTAAGTCTTGAATCCCTGTATGATAATTTTTTTGATGAACATTATCGGGAATTATATATGATTAAAGTGTAAGATTCGATGCGTACGTCTAATAAATAAAATGATCGGACGCGCTTTCACATTTGGTAAGCTCATACCAATAATTTAGAGATTGAACATTAAATATCATAACAAAGCAAGAGTAGCACTTACAAGGATCACCAATTAAAACTGATAAGAGATTAATGCCTACATTAGTGCTTACACCCCTTTTAACATAAACCTCAAAGTTCATAATGAAACTTTACTCTCTTCAACTAAGAACCGTAAATATCCTGCAGATAAACCATTACCATCTATAAAAAGTATATCGAAATGTGGAAAAGATAGAAGAACATTATCGAGGTTTAACATTATGCCGTCAGGTAAGCGTTTAACGAATGGTAGACCCACGAGGTCTAGAGGAATTTCCAAGCAACAATCAAGGTCAACGGCTTCTCTTTTTGCAAACGAAGAAAATGGACCAGAAGACACAATAGGACTGAAAGAGCTTGATAATGTTTCTGACTTAAAGCGAGAAAAGAAGACAGATATTCAACCAACTGTGGATAACTCTTTAAATTACAGATTTCCTTTAAATTACCTATTCATGATACAAGATATACTAAACGAAAATATGACTGTCAGCAAATTCGTCCAGATTATATGCAATGCTTATCTCCTTCAAGTTTTATACTCTAGAAAAGAAGCATTTGGCTTACGAGATGAATTATCATTGTTCGCTTACAATTTTCTTGCCTGTGCTATAGCTGTTTTGGTTGTATACAAGTCCCAATTAATGAAGCACAAGACCGATCCAGAGAAATTCGATAAGCCAAGCCTTCCAAACTTCAATCATATTTATTCTATTCTTTTACCATTATATTTATTGGTAACACACAAATCAAGACTATTTACAGTGATAGTATCACTCAACTATTTTGTGCTTGACACCTTGAATATTTATTTAAACTTCTTATCTAGTTTGTGCTTTTTCGCACTTAATAATCAAGCAGAAGAAACAAAAACCACGGTCCTCGACTTCTTCATCGTGACGTCAATCTATTTCGCTGCAAGATTATGTTTGAGCTACATCAACAACGGAAA
The DNA here is from genome assembly GCA_030574455.1 of Priceomyces fermenticarens. Taxonomy (NCBI): domain Eukaryota; kingdom Fungi; phylum Ascomycota; class Pichiomycetes; order Serinales; family Debaryomycetaceae; genus Priceomyces; species Priceomyces fermenticarens. The sequence goes on along the minus strand of JAJMEZ010000011.1, from coordinate 103,934 downwards.
CAAGATTTTAGACAAAGACTTCAATGGGCTTCAAATTAATGAATCTGACATTCAACTAAAGAAGATGACGGATGCAAACACTTTGGAAAATGCAGAGGTACACTTGTTTAGCGTGGCCACTGTTTGTCTTTTTGTCGACTTACCGCCTCTCACAGATATGAACTTGCCAGTTTATATATTGCAGAAACTAGCGTTAAGCTTGATCATTGGTTTGTTTTCCGTTTATTCAATTCACCAGATCTACAAGTTTACATGGGGATCTTTGTTTTACACTTCAACCATATTATTAACGTTCACACTGATAGTGTATTTCGCTGCCTATTATCAACTTAAACCAATATTGAAAGATGATCCCATACATTGGATCTTCCAATACATCTTTTACAATACTTACAGAATGCTTTGTATGAAGATTTGGCTTTCATGCTTATGCTTGGCTATTCCATTTCTTTTCTATGAAGCTCATCTACTCAATCTTAATTGGAGAAGAAAAATCTGGCACTTCGTTCTTTTCGCAATCGCATTGGAACCTTTGCACGTAGATCCTCAGTTTTTAGCGATTTCTTTACTAGGGACTACAGTCATCTTTATTGTTATGGAGGCGATACGATACAATAACTTTACCTATTTGGGCAGTTTTCTTAGAAACCAAATCGCTCAGTTTCAAGACTTGAAAGATCTGAAGGGACCGTTGAATCTTTCTTACATATATTTAATTTTAGGAACGTCAATCCCGATCATTTTCGGCTATTGCGCTACAGGAAATATAGCGATAAAGGACTACACAGGTTTAATAGCATTGGGAATAGGCGATGCTATTGCATCAATCGTAGGCCAAAAATTTGGTAAGACTAAATGGCCATCTGGAACTAAATCTATAGAAGGAACAATTGCATTTGTTTTATCTTCACTTGCTGCGGTTGCGCTCATTGACCACTACTTCCTATCAGACTCAATCAAGTCGTGGGAACCAGTTTTGGTTGCAACATTATTGAGTGGTATTATCGAAGGAGCAAGTACATTGAATGACAACTTACTCATTCCCGTGTTTTTTTTTTGCAGTTTAGAAATGATAGAACAAGGGTTCCGCTAAGACTAGAGGAATATACTGTCATTGTGGAAAACGATATGTTCATGGACTAACCCTTTTTCCATTTATGTGGTTAAGGCGGTTCTCGTGGTCGGCGATCTGAAGGACTTTGTCTTGGTCTTCCTGTACGTTTCTCTAACTGAAACAGTTTTATGCACCTTTTCTCTATTTTTGTAATGCCGCGGCTCGCTTATTTATGTAGTGTATAAAAAAGGGCTTTAGTTTACACTAGCATCTCAATTTTGCTTTGTTCGAGCCACAGGCTGCAGTATATCACCGTAGCTTACCAAAGGTGTCGTATAGTTATTGTGCACGCTTAACACTAGAAGCCATGAAGTGTAATATGAGGCGGGAAGATCTTTATAGTGGTCTAGAACAAACAATTGCTTGACTAACCCATAACAATTGGTATTCGATCCGTGTCCTAGAGATAAGTTAAGCGACTACATTTTAGCATGCTATAAAGACTAAGCTAGCTTTAATTCATAAAATATGTTACTCAGAATATGTCTCATCATCGAGTTGAGCCATGGGTCTATTGAGCTATCATGTATAGATTTAGATATGAAAGAGACAGAGGGGAGTAAAGGACAGAAGAATCCATGTCTTTTCTAAAGTTATGTTTCTATTGTTCTGCTAGTAGATGGGCGATCGAAACTTTAACCATTGGTGGTTTGAGCCCCAGTTCTCAAAGCTAGTAATCAGTAAAAGGGGCATCACGATAGTGAGTGCAACTTGAAATCGATTACATAATTTTAGTGCGCACATATTGGGAGCAACATTGAGCGTTTGTTTAATTCGTAAAGACGGCACTATCGTGCTATTCATGGAGATGTTGACATCTCGCTTGTTACCATTAGGGTAATTAGAAGATAGGCTAAAAATTAAAAAAAAAAAAAAGTCAAACTATAGAAAGAGATAACACAATAAGCACAGGATTGAAGCACAGGAATTGTCTTTCATATGCCTTTCTTTATTAAAGATTTTGAAATTAAAATATTCGACATGACCCCATATTTCCAGTCCGATGACCATCTCTAAAAGCAATTCAGTAGTAGTATTATACTATCTATATATCGAAGTAAACAAGGATCGGTCGAAATTATTATTTCCACTCCCATGTGTTCGGAACTCCATTGCAGCAACAGATTATTTGTAGGCTTGTCTTACAAACCATCACTTCAGAGAATCGTTAAGGTAACGGAAATCCGTATACAGAGTGTTCCTGTATATAACAGAGAACACCATAGTTCAACTGCAAGGCTAAAAGTGAAAAAGTAGAAGTTTTCCTAACATTACTAGGCATATCTCGCTGAGTTGTTGATTAATCTACACTCGAGACTTCCAAACAGCTCGACGGCTCTGACATATTTTTTAAAAACATTTGCGCCTTATTCGAGTTGTTATAGACGCATTTATCACTGCATCATATTTCTATCTATCTAACCCCCGATGACTTTTGGGAAGTGGGGACATTAATTATCGAAAGAAGTTGACAAAGATAAAGAATATAAAGCAATTGAAGTCATGAGTGAGGTTTTTCCAATTTCATGCATCTCATGTCGAAGAAAGAAGATCAAGTGCAACAAACTTAAACCATGTAATCAGTGCAAGAAGAGGTCAATAGTATGCGAATTTCCGTCTACATTCAGAAACATTAAGATCAATGAAGGTGAGTTTGATGCGATGGAATTACTGCAAAGTACCGAGGAAGAAAAGTTTGGAGATGAGGTTCATCAGTTAAGGAAGGAAAGGGTTCAACTCTTACAAGATAACATGAAGCTCGCACATAAAAACCATAAGCTAACTGGAGTTCTTAGAAAGGTCAATGTTGATAAAAGTAGTAGTACTTCGAAGAAAAGATCAACTGATAGCGAAGGTGGAGATCCTGACAAAAGAATAGCTATCAATGGGGAGACAGGGGAATTGGGAGAGAAATATTACGGACCCCAGTCTTCAAATTATATGATGGAGCAGCTCAGATACAACAGTGGGCTCGATTTCTTAGGTTCTTATAAGAAGCAAAAAATTCAAGAAGGTTTGATGGAGACGGGGTCCGATACGAAGAGTAGCAATAACTCATTCGACTCAAGTTTAATTGAACAGAGCCTTCAAAAGAAGAACTTACCCTATCTATTGGACATAAGCTCAGACAGTTCAGATATTAATGACGCTGACCAGGATGCCAATATTTCACTTCTAAGAAATTTGGTAGATTTGTTTTTTCAGGTAGACCCATATTACCGAGCTTTCGTTTCTAAAAGTGCTGTTGTCACATTTTTAAACTCTTATGAAGAACTCAAAGACAAAGAATGGGAGAATGACGATGATATGTTATTACTCGACATGATATTAATATTAACTCTTCATAAGATGACCCCTAGACAGTACGATAATCTATTGCATTTTGATCATTCCAAGTACAGTTACAACAGACACAAGAATTACATAACCAGACATATTCTTTTCCACCAGTTTGAAAGACTCAGACACAATTTGATTAATGAATCCATAATTACGGTACAATCATATATCTTGTGCACAGAATGGTACTTCATTCAACAAAGGTATGAAGAATGCTGGTCGATGCTATTGGTTTGCATGTTACTGGTAGGTTTAAAAATGATACTGAAAGCTTGGATGGAAATGATGTTGCCAGATACAAGTGCTGGTTCGCTCTTAAAAACGTATCCTGTCAAATTTGTTCAATTTTAGGGAGGCCGAGTCCAATATCAGTGCAAGTGAACCAGGTGGTCCTCAAAAATACGAATGAGACAATCTCAGGCGATGTTGATTTAAAGAAGACCGTTGCACTTTTGAAAATAGGCGTGAGTGAATGCTTGAGACTGAGTAATCTCATGTTAATTGAAAATTTTATGTTGGATTTCGATTTCAAGGATTTAATTGTGTTAGAAAAAAGTTTCGCAAAAGAAATATCATTATTGGAGTGGTTTTTCAGTACAGAAGATTTTGACACCAGAGATGTCACCACCCCTTTAGTATATGGCGATGATTACGAGCGGCCAATAAACATAGACAAGGACAATGTTCTTGGTGATTTAATAGTTCTCTATGTGAACAGAGCGAAATTGTTCGAACCTTTTGTTAATAAGTTTGCGAAGCTAGAAAGTGAGCATCATGAGGTGTTGACCATAATAACAGCTTCAATATTGAAATATTTGGCCTTAATAGATCAATTTCTTCAGTCTTTTGTGAATACATTTGCGGGGGAGTATTTTGATGACTCTAATAATGATTTGAAACTAGGTAAAATTTTCAGAACTCGCAACTCATTTTTGAGCTTTTCTATTCATCAAGGCATAGTTGTCATATTTGCATTGTTACATTATGAGCTAAAGCCTCAAAGCGCTTCTTTTTTGAGTCAAAACTTTTTAGATGAACTACAAGAGAAAGTCTCTCGCCTAAGATTAGTCGAGAGAACATTTTCGCGTAACTATAAAAAGCCCACTCTGTTCTGGTCATCAAATACAACATACTTGTTGGACAGCATAGCGACAGCAATCTCATTGATAAGAGATAAACATGAAAAGGGCTCAGATCTGGATGCAGGGGATAAGGATATGATCAAAACAAATGAGTCCTCAGAAGTAAACAACTTTCATATAGACTTTAATGACCCCTTTTGGTTGACAAACCCAGAGAACTTGCCATTTTACTTGAGCTCTTCAAGTGACGATAGTGTGGGCTCCAAACAAATTTCTCCTATAGAGCGACGTTCATTGGATGAAACGACATCAGCAGTTGATCATCACCCTATCCAGCCAGAGCAAAATCCTTCTTCTGCATTGTTTGGATTAAATGATATCCCGAACCAACTATATGGGAATGTATGGTCAACTAGAGACGCCAATGCCGCCATAAATACAGCACCCGGTGCCGAACAGGCGCTGCCAGCACATCAGGTTTTACCGGACCCTTACATGTTTTCAACGTCTTCAACGGAACTACCTTATCAGCAACCACCTGTTCCAAACGTATCCTCGTCGTTTTTAAGTCAGGAATTTCCCTCAACATCAGGATCATCAGAAGAAAACATAGCTCAACCTCGGCGTAGCCGTAGTGCCAGAAGTCGAGGAGACCCTTCCAAGCGATCAAAATCTTGAAATAGGTTCTTGAGCTTTTCTTAAACATGGAGCTTTGACATGGTTAATGAACTTGAAAATAGCAGGTAGTGGATAAAATTGAATATGAATTTTCAACTGAAGAGCCACTACAGATCTATCTAAACATATTATTTTTATCTTTTGACCATATTTATAGATCCTCGCACCACACAAAGAAGATTTGATAAATTACTTACAAAAGAAAAAGCTATCATGCCGATCAAAGATATCTTCTTACTGTTGTTGAAGGTGCGTGATGCGAGTTCAAAAGAAAAAAACTTTAAAGGCAATAATAATGTTACTCACGGAAAGAGAAGCTTCAAGCAGATGTTTGGTTTTTTATATAAAACCCAACAGAATTTACCCACCAAGTTATGTAATGGCCTCCATCAACGGCTCTCAGAAAAAAGTAATTTTTGTCTATTTTTGATATTTAAAACGATCATCCTCTCATAGTAAGTATATAGAAAATATGACATGCTGATCTTCTTCTCTACTTTCTTTTGTGTCATATTTGCGAGCATTTTCGTGTCGGACACAGTTTGACGGTCCTCTAAAATATTTATCGGGGCCCTTTACTAGAAATATTAATAGCTACTTTAATTGTTTTTGGAAATGTCCACATTTAAAAGATTTGCAGACTCTATTTTTGCCAGACAGAACTTGAGGTATGTCTTCACGACACATTTTTGGGGCCCAGTTTCTAATTTTGGGATACCAATTGCGGCAATAATGGACTTGAAAAAAGATCCTGATTTGATTAGTGGCCCGATGACAGGATCGCTTATACTTTATTCATTGGTATTTATGAGATATGCGTTGGCAGTGACACCACAGAATTATCTTTTATTCGGTTGTCATTTTGTGAATGAAGGAGCTCAACTCGCGCAAGGGTTTAGATGGGTAAAGCATCATTATTCTAAAGAGGAGACTTCTACACAGAGTTCAATTGCAGGAAAGGGATAACTGAATACATGTAAATGACGGCTATAGTAACCTCTTTGTATGCGTGAGTGAAGATAACGTCCGCTGACATCAATTAAGAGAAATCAATCAAGCAACGAATCCATCAGTGCATTATTGTTCCAAACCTCAATAGACATGTGTTATTTGAGCGAGGATATGTCACAAGTTAGTAGATAAATGTTCCCGACTCTAAGGAAGTACTATAAAGTGCTGGCATTACTTAGCGTTTTACCAAATATACTAAACTACTTTTCGAACTTTTATTTAAAGCTAGTGTAGTTCATAATGAAGTTTATAGTGATCGTTACGTTTGAAGCTGTTTCATTGAACTGTAGATGAGAAAGTGGCCAAAGAAGAAAAAAACCCTTTACCAAGAAGACAGTGTAGTTTAAGAGAGGTTACAGGATTAAAACTTGTGAACCCTTAGTACTTAGCCGCGAGTGGCTCCCGTTACTGTCATATATGCAAGCTACTTTAAGAGGAGAATGCGAATATTGGGAGCTTAAATAGCGGGGACGGTGTCGTGATTTCTCTAATCTCAAAATGGACACATCAGGACATATTATCAGACCAACAGAAATAGGTGCTGTTCACCAGGTGAGATAATCACCTCTCTTAACGCACATCTGTAAGAAATCTTAAACAAAAGATAAGTCAGTATACTTGTAGATATGATAAATTCAAATACCGAAGTACTTGCGACCAACATCTTCGATTGGATTAACCTTGACAGTAGCTAGAAATGTTTTAATCATGCAAATTAAGATTACCTTTATCTTGTGCATTTTACTTTTCCGGTAAAGACTTGTATTTAAAAATGTCGTGTGGATGTGAAGAGTATGCGTTTTGGGCGTGCAGAGTAGACTCATAGTCAAAGCTTTACCCAAATTTCAGGAAGAATTCAAGCATTCAAAATTATACCCAAGAGATGTCTTCTCTTTTCCATACGATAAAGTTCTATTTCAAGACGACCCTTTTTGGGTCTTTGATTATTGGTTGTGCTTTGTATGGTTTGTTTGCATCTATTTTTTTACGAGCTATAGGCAAAAAAGAATATGCACAATACACTGTGGCTCGAGTATTCTACTATTCCTTTTCAACAGTGATGGGGGTGAAGATCACTTTGAAAAATGAAGAGTATCTTTTGGAAAAGCCTGGCATTTTCATCTCCAACCATCAGTCTGCTTTAGATATATTTGTTTTGGGAAGAATTTTCCAAGTTGGTTTCACTGTCACTGCCAAAAAAGCTTTAAGGTATTTTCCATTCTTGGGGTGGTTTATGATTGCTTCAGGAGCATTTTTCTTGGATAGAGCTAAGGGGGAAAAGGCTAAAAAAGTTTTGAACAAAGGTTTAGATGATATTAAAAACGAAAAGAGAGGACTATTCATCTTCCCTGAGGGAACTAGATCAGGAACAAATGAGTTAGAAATGCTTCCATTTAAAAAAGGAGCTTTCCACTTAGCTAAAACAGGTAACTTGGATGTCACACCAATTGTTGTGAGTAATACCTCCACGATTTTTGACTCCAAAAGGAAGATATTCAACAAAGGGGAGATTTTCATCGAAGTTTTAAAACCAATGTCCACAGAAGGTTTAGACACTAATGATAAGGTAACAGAGTTTTGTGCTGAAGTGAGGGAAAAGATGTTATCAAAATTGAAAGATATTGGCTATTCTAGGGCCGCTAATCAGGGATCGCCTCGACTTGCTCAAGTGGACGAGCTGAAATCTTCATCTGAGACAGAAGAGTCTGATATAGAGCCGGAGGTTTTGTCAGAAGAAACCTCATCAAATTAAAAAAAAAAAAAAAAAAACAATCACTGAATACATTCGGTCAGCTCTACTATGTCATTTCTCATTAAATATTTTATTAATTGCACGAACAAATTTAATTACAGATTTAAAATCCGCGATATATTTACTCTATAATACGCGCTTTGGTCTTCTTCTTCGCTTTTTTGAGAGTAGGGACTTCATTTCTGCTTTTATAAGTATCGTTATCTTCCGATAGCAGGTCGATGTTCTGGGTTTTTTTCTTTGATTTCTCATCATGCTCCGGAATTTCGACACTGCTTTTCTTCTTGGGATTCTTCTTGGGATTCTTCTTCATTTCAGAATTTTTCTTCGAAAGGGTAGCAGGATCTCCACTCTTCCTCGTCTTTTTCTTAGTCTTCAGATTCTTGGACGATGTCTCCGCTAATATCTTTCTCAATCCATCCAAGTCGATAACATCACCTTCCGCATCAAAAGAATTAAAATTTTCAGATAAATCAGGTGAATCCAAGTCAAAATTATCAAGATTCAGTGAATCTATCTTGAAAGCATTTGGTCTGTGTGACTTGTGCTTCGTCTTTGGTTCCTTGATTTTAGATTCACTATCACTCATTGCATCACCATCTACGGTCTCGTCTCCCAAAATAACTACTTTTTCTTTCTTGAGCTTTCTAGTTTCCAGTTTCTTTTTCTTGCTCTTGCCCTTTCCAAGAGATTCTATAGATTTAGAATAAGGAGTGGAACTTTGTTCTGGTGTTGTTGATTTCCCCTTAGAAGCGCTATCGTTTGAAGTGATATAAAAAGGGTCATCTTTTAATCTTTCTAGTCTCTCTCGCTTGAATTCCGAGTCCCCTTCCGGAGACCTACTGCTTTGAATCAAGGGTTCGTCTAAAAGTGCATCCTCACTGTACGGATCATCCTCGTCATCGTCGAAATCGCTATTCGCTACTAAATGTGGCAGGTTGATCCAAGAGTCTAAGTCAAGGCCCTCTGGAATTACTATTTTATGTTGCGCTTTTTTGGACACTGGATTCAATGGGTAAGATTTGAAAAATGATGGTAACACACTGGTCAACAACATAGGGATCGGAAGAAACTCCTTTTGAATTGGCGACTTACCATTGTCTTCGCCATGTTGTTGATAATCCACACTCTTATTTGCTTCTCTAGCTTGCTCTAAGTTGTTAGATGCCATACTCTCATTTTCCTTGTTTGAGCTAACTTCAGAAGAACCTTCAATTCTTGAACTATTTTCAGACCCGTGGTCATAATCATCATAAACGCTCACCGTATCGTCTATATCGCTTTCTAGGAGGTCACTTTCTGTAGAACTTTGACCCTCATAAGCCGCTGTCTTGTAAAATTTCAATTCTTGAGCTTCAATCTTCGAAATTATTTGGGGATGCTCAGAAATTAATACTTCTAGGCAAATGTTTAAGAATTCTAGCCACGAGGTAACTCTTTCTTGGACTTCAAAGTTAGGGTGATCTGTCCAGTTATCAAAAAATTTCACTACTCTATGTAGCTTGTATGCTAAGACCTCTAATGTTTGCCTCGGGAGCTTATCTGAAAGAGCTTGCAGCTGAACATAATCAGCTACAATACTACTGTAAATTTTCACTATTGCCTGAATCGATACTACCAAAACATCGGAAATAGGAAGGCCCATTAGCTTCCTTGACACTGGAAACCTGAAGTTGGATTTTAACCCCAATAAAAAATCAATAGGCGCATTAGTTAAGAATGCCAAAATTTCCTCTTTCTTACTATTATAAGTTGAAGCATAATCAGTTACTTCATCTTCATCTTGTTCTATTGAGTTCAATTCATCAATGTACTCACCCATCACCCAATAGAGGTCTTCCAAAAGATATGGACAATTATTTATAACATTGCTATCTTGGACGTATACATAAACAACATTGTTCATGATATTGTTTCTTGTAGAAGGAACTCTAGTTGCAAGCGCCTTGAATTCCTTACCTACTTCCGCTGAAATAAATGTTAGTGAAGACAGAGTATTGCCTCCAGTAAATTTGGACCCGGAATCAAGAAGGGTCAAATTGACTATATCTTTTAAGACCGCAACATACCACTTGAAATTCGGAATATTGATAAAATTATCCTTTGATGCCATTTCCAAAATTTTTGAGACAATTTCGGCTTTTATATAGTCTGGAATCACACTATCATCAGATTCTTGTGAAACAAGCTGAAGCAACAATACTTTCACTATATCAGCAATGTTATCTTCACTGACCATATATTGACATACCTCCAAAGCCTTTCTCTTTATGATTAAATCAGGGTCGTTCAAGCATTCCATTATTATGTTTGAGACGCCTTTTACAGAATGGATTAGGTTTGGAAACACCTTTAAGATATTGATAAATGCAAGTAATCCCACGAATTTCAAATTGGAATCATTCATTTCGAAGAACCTCATAATCCTTTCAATGCAAATGATAGCCGTGTCTCTATCTTTCGATGACGTCGAAGATAGCATATTTCCATTCACAATACAATTTATACACTCATAAACCAATGAAGATGCTTTAGTACTCATCATTAACTCCATTAAAGTGGGCATTATTTTTTTCTTCAAACGTGGTTCAACACGGGACAAACTTTGAAATAGTTTTAAAATCCTTATTATGAGCCAATTGTTGTTCGTCTCCGCCAAGATTGTGAAAAATTTGGGTAAATAGTTGATAAAAACTCTAGGATTCTTCTTCGATATTTCACAAATAACATTTATGGTGGCACTTATTACGGCTATGTCTGGATCATCTAGTTGCTCTATTATTCTGATGAAGTTCATCCGTAGACTTTCAGGATACTGCAAGAATATTTTATACATCGCTAAGATAGCCTTTTTTCTTATATAAGGCTCGCTATGCTTAAACTTCAGTAAGACGTCATCGTTAATGTCTTTGGCTAAATTTGGCGTAACTATAGTAGCGATTCCACTTAAAGCTAATCCAATCTCTGCAGGTAAGTGTGAGTTTAAATCCTTCTTGAATTGGTTGGTGGCTAAAATTAACAAGTCTTGCTCACTTTTAAATGACTGTATTGCCGCTAAATATCCGATTCTTTTCTGCTGAAACTTACTCAGGGACATCACCTCGAGTATTTGAAAGTTGCACCATGACATATCAAAACCATACATTTCGAGATAAGCTAACTTCAAAATTGCCATAGCTTTTACCTCCAAATCTGTGGTAACTAATTCATTCTTACACTCCATGATAGCATTGTCCAAAAAATTCAGCAAGCTTTCTGGTGATTCTTTGGAATGTGATCTTATTCCTTTTATGAGATCACTCAACGATCTCTCAAACAGGATCCCGAAAGGCTTTAATCTTGCCAACACTTCTGAATTCTGGAGCTGGAATGATGACATTTTGTAGCATGTGTGGAACTTCACCCAACTGATAGACAGATCGAGCTCTAAACACTTTGCAAGACGGTGAGCCAATAGTGCGAATAAAATACATGAGAATGCAATTTAATATCACACAAAAAGTGCGTTGATCCATCTTATCTTATGACCAGAACTAGTCATGTCAGATAATCTGGTACCTTCCAAGGCTAGAACTACGAATGAAGTTGATAACACCGCTGATGAAATAAATATCTTAAATTCTGAGGATAATGGCATCAATAATTACGATTTGATCGACAATATACCAAGACTGGCTACTGACACAGATGATGAATATGACTTGAGTGAAGATGACATAAATGATTTGCATAATTTAGAAGACAATTATTCTAAGAACATTTCTGGTTCTTTGAAGGATTACTCAAAATACTTTTCTGATAACCTTCTACGGGCTTTAGACTCTGAAGGGCTAGATAAGTCATTGGCTGTACAGTCTAAAGTCAGCGGAAGTCTAAACTACAAGAACAAAATTATTAACCAAAGGAGGAAAGAGCTCATTGATAGACTTGAATCCATCCAGGCATTATGCAAGACAAATTTCAAACATTATAACAGTAGTTCTAACGGTAACGTAACGCGAGTACAGAAACTACAATATGACATCGAGGACATAGAGAAGCGAGTAGAACGACTAAAATATGGTACAAAAAATTCTTTCAATATTTTCAAATCTAAAAATGTGGGCGGTCTACTTCAAAACTTTCCAATAGAGTATAACCAGGCCCGAGATAAGATTTTGGAACGACAAATTGATGATTGAGTGGTAACTTGATGCTGCTAAATAGCATGCAGCCTAGCTTTGAGAACAGCTTTAACGAGGCTTCAATTCACTAGTATAAATAATTCCTAATCCATCCAACCAAGATCCCACATACCAATAAAAGCCTATAAGAGCGAAACCTTCACTGGGATCCTCTAATGTTGTTAAATGCCCTCCATTCACATTTCCATACATCGGCGATTTTCTTCCTGAGCTGAGTTCGAACTGGACAGCATCCATCCAAGCTCCGTTTCTGAAGTGTAACTTCTTTATTGTTTCATTTGGATATAGAATGAATTCGGAATAGTCATCTTTACCACGCCCAACTAAATAGTTCTCCAGATAATCTGGAACATTTACCTGTTTTACCTTGTCTATAGCTCTATTCAAGTAATTTCTTTTGGGTAAAGTAGGTCCATTAGGTAAGGAGGCGCCATGCGTAGCTTGGCTTTCTTTCCTATAGAATCTGATTCCATCTAATGCCGAACCATGATAAATTCTAATCTTACCTATACTTGAAAGATCGAAAACCGTCACATTCTCTTTTTTATTGCTCGACTTACCTAGAATTGTGCTTTTATAACCAGTGACTACCCCTAGTTCAGGACCAAGGTCACAACGAAAGCCAGAGGAATCTTGCATCATTTTATTCTTGAAGTTCTCAATGTATAGATCACCTCCCAAAGATAACAACCTTAAGTCAAAACCTTCATTAGCATCTTTCGATCTATTCCGAAACTCATTCCACATCGACTCATAATTTAAAACTAACTCTTTTTGCAATGATGGACCTCCATAGCTACGCGGAAAATACTCAATGTGATGTCTAGCTAAGCCATTCACTACAAACTCAACCATAAATATTCCATTCTTCGAGCTAATCATGGCTGTATCCCGCAGAACATGATACATCGTTGGACTAGTATTGACATCGTCAAATCCCTCAAAGCGTTGGATATACGTTGTGTAAACTTTCCCGAAATCAGTATCAGTGGGGATCCCAAAAGAGCCATGGAAAAAGTAACGAACTAAATCCATTCTATTCCAATGGCAAACTTTTTTCCAATAACCGCTAGTCTCTATCATGAGCTTCTTTGTATGCTCTCTTAAGCATTCGCCTTCTCTTGTCATGAAAGATCGATTAAGCCAAATATAATCTCTAAGCATAACTCCGTCTACTTGATGAGGGGATCCTAGTGAATGCCCAATTTCATGCAAGAATGCCCCTAGAGTTATATTCAAACACTCCCAAGTAGTACCAGATTGGTTTGCATCATTTGCAACTTCTCTTTTGGACAAATGAGTATCATCTAAAAAGGCGGGAGCCACCAAAGGGAAATTCATCGGCCATGAATGGAGACCATGTGATCCAAAAATGGCTAGTTTAATTTCTCCGGTACCGCCTCCTAATGCTGCATGTGTTAGAATCAAATCGTTTTTAACATCAAAATGAGTATCTAAGTAGATGACAGCACACTGAATAGGTGTTCCACTAGACTTGTACTTAGTTGCCAACTCAGGAGTGCTCTTGATAACATCAATAGCATGGCTAAAAAGACCACCCAGATCATTTGCTTGGGGGTTCTGTTGGGCAAGATTAGGATCCCTCAACTCTGCCACCGATTTCGGTGATCTGAGTACATGAACTTTGACTTCGTCATGGGCCAATTGGAGGTTATCCTCCGAACCATATATCCCTCGGTTGTAAACAACCTCTTCGACAAACTGAAAAGTTCTATTACTTAGTCCCACACTTCTCAATTCTTCTTGAGTGTATGCTTGCATTAACCTTCCTGCAACCTTTAGTTTCCGGATAGCAGTATCTAAATTTGCAACTTCACCTCTTTGTAAACGATAAGATGGCATGTCATAGGATCCATTAGAGTCTTTGGCCAATATAAGGCAAAGATGAATGGGTTTATTTCTCTCCAACTTGGAATAATTGAGTCTTAGTTCAGTCCTTTCAAGAATATGTGGTTGACCATTAATGAATTCCGGGAGCCCTAAAGTGTTGAGCCTTCCATTGTCAATCACTTCTATTTCTAAATAGTTTTTCATTTTATCAGAGACATGGGCTAATATTTTAAAGTAGTTATTATTAACTTCAGCATATTGTGGAGGAAATAGTCTATTCTGATCTGACCTTAATCTAACTATCCCATTACCTTTCAATCGAGAAACTCTCCCTGATATAATAACGGTGGGAGATGAAACTATTTCATCTTGACTATAGTTCAATGCTATCGTCATGGCACTAGAGAAATAGCCAAAATATCACATTTGGGCTCATCTGAAAAGATACCTAGCCTTTATATGACCTACATGTAGTAAGTCTTGACCACTACCACGTGATGAAAGAAACTCTCTGGTCTAGCAATTAGAATTGAAGGCTTACAAGGAGGTTTCTAATTGTCAGCAAGTAGTGAAGCGTGATTCAAATATAAATCACGCCAGATCATTTTAAATGGATATAGATACCTTCTATTTGAGGAATGTCGGGTGATTGCAAGAGATCCGCAGCCGCTGTCGCTGCTGCAAAACATTGGTCTCGTAAAAGGCCCAGAAAAGAGGAAAATTGCACAGAAATTGGGCTAACGGCAGAAGATGCAATAAATGTGATCGATCTAGATGAAGAAAAGAATGTGTCGCTGAAAAATGAAGAAAAGTCTAGTCCATCTCTTGATGGCAATTTGAAACCAGATACCGGGTGTAAACAAAATAAGACCTCACCTATATTGCAATTATACAATCCTAGCTTTAGTGATCCAGAGCAGTTAGAAAAATGCAACCAAGGATCTGTAACAATAGAGGAGTTAATTGGAACCAAAGATCTTTTGGAAACGTATCAATTCAATTTCAGCATCGATGTACCATTTTTTTTAACATTCCTTCACCCTAACTTCGTCTCAAAAAAGAGAAAAGTAACACTTATTTCGGGAGCAGATCTTAGTCTAGAAAGTCCTTCTGACGTCTGGATCGTGAAATCCTTTAATTTGACTAAGATAAGAGCCAAACTTACAAGTCGCTTTGGTACACATCACACTAAAATGATGATCAACTTTTTTGAAAACGATACGGTTGAAATTGTCATAATGACAGCTAATTTAACCAAACTTGACTTTGGTGGATTAACCCAGATGTGTTGGCGGTCGGGAAGACTAAAACAACTAATCACCAAGGACGCTAAACAACCTAGATTCAAGAAAGATTTACAAGACTATATATTTAAGTATCGTGACGATGCGTTAAACTTGCTTTCAGAATCATTGAGTGACTATGATTTTTCACCAGTTGATGTCGAGCTTATAGCATCGTCTCCAGGATCTTATGATATATCAGATCTTAAAGATGATGACGAAATCTATGGATATGGTAAGCTTTACCAAATTTTGAGAAGAAATGAGTTGTTGGTTAGTAATAAGGATCTAGATCATGATAAGAAGTTCAATTTTCTAGCTCAGGTCTCTTCTATTTCTTATCCCTTTGCGACCCAAGGTAAAAACGCTGCATCAATATTCACCCACTTGCTATGTCCTTTAGTCTTTTCCGGTAGTCAACCTGGGTTTTCAATTCTAGCACCAGGAAGTGCCCTGGTAAGAAAGCATATGAACCGAAATAATTATGTACCATATATCATTTATCCGAGCTTGAAGGATGTGGCTCAAAATAACATGGGATTCGGAGCTGGCCAGGCTGTTCATTTCAATTATTCCAAATCACCCATGCACCGAACGCAGTTCGAGTACAATGTTAAGCCATTTCTCAGAAGATGGGATTCAAGTGAAGGAAAGTGTATAACTGGTCGAGAAACTGTAGTTCCGCACGTCAAACTCTACATGTGTGACAATGGAGATAATTTCAACACACTTCTGTGGTTGATGATGGGAAGCCATAATTTGTCAAAGCAGGCATGGGGCAGCAGAAAAGGAACAAAGTTTACCACTTCTGACTCGACCCAGTATGAAGTAGCGAGTTACGAGCTTGGGGTCCTTGTATCTGACAAGAAAAAGGTGCTAAAACCCTTTTATACTGTTGGACCGGGTGAAACAGTATCGAGTGATTATACTTCTGTTGTCCTCCCTTTTAAGTTACCTCCCTTGCCATATAAAAAAGATGACCAGCCATGGAGTCCACTAGTAGATTTTGGAAGTCAGATCAAGGACATTTTTGGTAATAATTATAATGGAATTAATTCCTAAAATACAAAATTTATAGATACTTAAAGTAGCTCGCAGTAAAACTACTGATCAATAATAGACCTCGGCTTATTAGGCTGCTGAGTTGGCCCCAAGGTAAAGTGATCATCGTTTTCATTACTTATATTGACTTCACTTTCATCATTGTGAGAAGATTTTCTCTTTTTACGTAAATCATCGTCTGCGTTATAGGTCCTTGTGGAACTTGTCTGGTTGATGCTATGAGGAAATGAAACAAATTCTATGTCCTTATCATCGCCATATGTAACAGCTTGATGGAGTCGGTGAGATGAATCATTATCTTCATAATTGTTGATTAACGATGCTGTATCTCTTAATATTGTTTCTGTGACGAAGTCAATGTTCATTGAAGGACAATCAACATCCTCACTTATCTTGGTTTTTTTGTTGGACTTAGCTACATCATGAATGTGAGCTTTTCTCAATTCGTGGGCATTTAAGGTAAATGCTACGTCAGTGTTCGATTGTTTGATCTCACCCAGATTATCATCACCAGCAATCAAAACAAATTGTACGTTTACATTGGGATTCATATTCATTTCAAGTAAAACGGGGTTTCCTGGGGATTTAAAATACATGTCGAAGTAGTCATTATTATCGTGCGTATCATAATTGTCGGCAATATTTTTAGCCTCGTTGTTACCAGTGAGCCTATTGCTGATTATATTGGTGAAGTTTTTAAAATCTTTCAACCCCACAGTAAATAGTTTCTTATCTTGAGTCTCACTCTTATCGAATTGAAGATTTGTTTCAACGAGATCACATACATTCAACGTAATTGTGACAGACATAGGCTGCTTTAATATCTCTTTATCATTAGCAACCTTCCTCGTAAAACCAGTCAACAGAATCTTCTCATTCTTAACCTCCACTTTGAAATCTTCTGTATTGGCCGGTAGCATTTCTAGGAAGTCCTTTGGTATTACATTATCCATTCTCATAAAGTGAACCCGTTCATTGTCCTTCAATTCTTTTTCACTAGATTGAGAGAGAACTTTTTGGTGGTAAATTTGAGAAACCTTCAACCTATTTTTTTTCACTGGTTGATAGTTAGTCAGGTATTTTTTGATAACAAGATTCTTTGTCCTTATCTCTGTGAGAAGCTTGAATCTCATAGACAACGGGGTGTCAGGGGCCCAATAAGACCTGAAATTAATTTTATCCAACTCATTAGGCTCCAAATTCTTAAATAGCAAAGCCATATGCCTTGAATTAACTATAAAAGAACAAGAGCCTCTGCATGATTCATCGCCAGACCCATCTGATTCGTCATCTTTTTCCTCCGAGTCAGACTCTGGCATCTCAAATCCGTAAAATGAGAAAAATTCTTTGTTCAAATCTATTTCACCGTGTGTAGTTCTTGCGCTGTTGACAGCAGAGAGAGAAACTGATCGTAGGCTAATGTCGAATTTGATCAGTTCGGATATGGAGGCCAAAGATTGGATGGCTCTAGTCCATACTACCAATTGTTTTGGCTTGTCAATTGAGCTGAAAAAAGACATCAAAGCCGACTTACAATTCAGTAGCAAGCTAAGCTAATGATTTGATTATTCACTTTTTTAACGATATTCATGTAATCAAACCTTACAACAAAACGACGGTAAGTCCTGTATATAATGGTACCATACGTAAGATTGTGCTCAGCTCAAAAGAGTCAAGTCATTCTGGGAAGCGATCAGATAATAGACGCTAGCAAAGTTTAAAATTTTTGAGGTATGACCAAGCTATCTATCCTCATAGTAAATCCAAACTCATCCAAGGTGGTGTCCGATAACTTAGAAAATATATTGACAAAAGCAGCTGGGGTTGACTATCATTTTTATACAGCACCACCATCGGCGCCAAAAGAGATTGATGGAATAGAAACGTCTTTACAGTCTGAGTCAGTCGTGCTTCCTGATCTAGTAAATAAAAAGATTTTAGAAAAATATGATGGCGTCCTTGTCGGTTGTTACTCTGATCACCCATTGATACACTCTTTGAGTAAGCATACAAACAAGCCTGTCTTAGGTATAATGCAAGCGACCTTAACCTACGTACTTCTGTCTAATAAAGTTTCGAAGCTGTTCATATTAACAAGCTTCGGAGCTTGGGAACCCATTTTAGACCAAGGGATAATAGATTACGTAGGAACAGGAACCTTTCCTACTAGAAAGTTTTTGAGGACAAAGGCTCTCAATATTAGCGTATTGAATCTTAATGATCCAAAAGAATACAAAAGGATAGAGGAGAGAGTTAAGCATATCCTCAACAAGGATTATACAGATGAAAGTGTAAATTGTATACTTCTTGGGTGCGCTGGAATGGCAACTTTAAATAAAAAATTGTCCAAAAGCTTCCCAGGTATAATGTTTATCGATAGTGTCAAAATCGGGGTTGAGCTTTTGGTTTCTTTAATTAGGTGTCAAATTGAGTTGGCTTAACTATCAATTTAACCTGATTGCCGATAGCCTAGGTTATCGATCCGTACAAATTTATATTAAACGTGCATACAACGAAGATGCCGGATCCCTCGCAGAAAGCAAGTCGTGATTCGAAGCAATAGCGGGATAGTTTTTAGTTCAATAAATCAAGTACAATGTTTAGAAAACGTACAGAAACTGATGAGCCAAGTAATGTGTCCCAAGGTGAAGGACATGAGGAAGAAAACAAATCCATTATTGACAGATTTCTACGTATGAGAAGGCGAGAATATAACCCAAGTGTACCCTCACCAGATGAGAACAGGGAACCCTCTCTTCCACCATTGGGCCCCGTGAACCTAAAGGGTTACAAACAAAGTACGAAACATAAATTAATGAACGATGAACTTGCAGCAGAAATTAGAAAGTATATCCCAGAAAGAATACAACTCTTCGAGGAATGGGAACTAGTATATTCAATTGAACAACATGGGGTATCACTTAATACCCTTTATCACAACTCAAACCCCAAAAATCAATTAAAACGAATCAAAGGTGATCTGAAGCAGACTGGTTATGCAGATAGGGTGGTGAATTCTTTCTTGAGTGAACCAGAGACTACGAAGAAGAGACCAAATGGCTACATACTTATTATCAAGGATGAGTGTCATTCAATTTTTGGTGCTTATTTAAATGAAGAATTGAAGCCTACCGACCAAAAGCGATACTATGGCAATGGCCAATGCTTCTTATGGAAATGTAGCAGACAGGAAAGTAAAGATGGTTATGGTAATTTATTACCTCGTAAACAGCAAGCTGTAAAGTTCAAAGCTTTCAAATATACCGGCGAAAATGACAACCTAATCTATTCTAATAATGATTTCATAGCTATAGGCTCCTCTCATGGACGTAATGGGTTATGGATAGATAGATCACTTTATAATGGAATTAGCTATCCATGCGAGACCTTTAGAAATGAAGTTCTCAGCGAATTAGACCCTGAATCAAGCATTGGGAAGTTTAAAATTGTTGGTTTAGAGGTATGGAGACTTGGTGAGTTAAGCTCCTATTGATATCAACTTCGATGTATAATGTTTTATATTCCCACGTCCTCTCCCCCCCCCATCTAATCTTTAAGGCTATTTCCGCGGCTTATAATATAACCATTCTTGTCTGGTCTGGAATTCCTAGAATAGTTATATATCGCTGACCTGAAACATGGTTCTCAAAGTGATAAGTTGAGCCTCGATGCTTCATGTACTCCACCATAGTATACGGTGGCTACTTCAGTGATAGACGCGACATTAACACATATTACAAGGTACGAGACATTTTCCAGGTGCGGATTAACACAAGCCCGAATTTGAAACAAGCGACCTATTTTTGCACCCATTTCGCACTGCTTGATGTTTCAGATTGAAGATCACTCTTTTTGAACCCTACAAAGCGATCTATTAATACGACTGAAACAAGTTGAGACATGAGATATCTTTTGTCTTAAGTTTTCACTCACACCTTCCCCATTTCTCAACATGAAACATGTTTAAAGTCGGTGTGCGCATATAAAATACTCTGTGGTTTACTTCAGAAGAAATGATGAAAGAAAGAGCCTTTATTTCAGCATTCCATCATATACTTTATTAGATTTTCTTTGGTTAAACTGACTTATGAAGCTTAAGCATCTTGTTATCGTGGGAGTGTTCGCCACTACTACTGCTGCTAGATTCAACAGACCCACTTTGGTAGCTAGGAATGATTCAAACGATATTGTTACATCCACGCAAAAGGAAGAACTGACTAGCATAATTACTATAACTTCCTGCTCTTCAAACAAATGTTCGACGAGAACTCACACTACGGGTATTACCAAAATCACGACAATAACCAGCGGAGCTACTACTATTTACACTACTTATTGTCCACTTAGTTCCAAAAAGTCACAAGAGTCCTCACGGGCCATTCCTTCTAATACCACCTCCAAGCTACCTGAGATTACATCGTCCACAACCACGAGTGATTCTTCTATAGCATCGACGTCTAATTCGTCTAATTTTTCAACACCTGGTGTCTCTTCGAGTGCTTCTTGTGAAGAGGGCCCTCTGCTGTCCCCTGACATAACCTCGCAGGAAATAACACCGGAAACAACGTTCGTCTCATCCAACAAGACTTCTAGAACTAAGGTTAGCGAGACTTCCACCGGACCTAATTCTGTATCGAAGTCTTCGAACAATCTGCTTGCTTCATCATTAGCCGATACTTCATCTTTCATAGGTTCAAAAAGTGAAAGTGGAAAGACCTTCCTGAAGACATCTGATGTGCCGAGTCTCATTTCAAGTGTGGATCAGAGCTCAAGTGAAACCCTGACATCAAGTGAAAGCCCAAGCTCCGGTGTAATCTCAAGCTCAATTACTTCACGTAGTGCACATCTGAGTGATCTAAGTTCTGGAAAATATTCAACCTTGAATGCCAGCACAACAGAAGCTTCTTCAACAATTGGTCACACTCCAGTTGTCGGGACTTCTACTGATCGAATAAAAGCATCGACTGTCATCACTGTCACACATTGCAAAAGTGATAAGTGTAGTGAAAGCTCTGCTACTGCCACCAAAGGCCTCACGACTATTACTGTTAGTGGTATTACTACATCCTATACGACTTGGTGCCCTTTAAGTTCCAGCGCGAAACAGAGCATTACCACGAAGAAAAGCTCAATCAAATCGACTGACAGTAGTACTAAATCTTCTCTCAGTTCTTCTGAGCAGATCCATGACTCTTCAACTGACAGTCAGAAATGCCTGGACCAAGGTTGCCATACTACTTCTACTTCAACAAGTTCTTTCACATCCCACACACCAGTGCTTAAGAGTTCATCGAAACTTGAAGGCTCGAAATTTAAAAGCTCGTTATCTTCTACGTTCAGCAAGAAGTCTGATATCGTTTCAAGTTCTAATGTCTTTGAGTCTTCTACAATGTTCACCACTTTGAGCAGCTCGAGCGTGATACCATATGACTCATCATCGTCGACACCGCCACATGTAAGTTTTGTCTCATCTACGATCAATTCACTGATGGGTGTCGAAAGTACAGCTAATGTTTACACCGGGACTATAACAAGCAAGGATCTGGTGACTACTTTACTTACTATAACGTCTTGTTCTAGTGGTTCTTGTGTCTCCAAACCTTCTCCTGCAATCAGGACATCGGTAACTACCTTGGTCAGCGGAATCAGTACTTCTTATGTTACATGGTGTCCTCTCAGCAGCCTATCACAGTCTTCAAAAAGCTTTAAACCATATAACACCGAGGTCCTGGAAACTTCGTCATCTCCTACATCTTCGAGCACAAACAATAAATTGTCGTCGGTAGAGTCAACACTGGACAGAAAAAGTCTGTCTCTTGCGGAGACCAGGAAAAGTACATCTGGCTATGATTCAGGTCTGCAGACAAGCTTCACTCCTGTCACATCTCCTACTACTTTCATTACTTTCAGCAAATGCTCTGCTACAATCTGTTATCTGTCAGTTGTCCCTGCGACACCGGGACATACTATTACCACCGTTAATGGTCTGGTCACTTCTTACACGACGTTTTGCCCATTGAGCAGTATTGAAGCTTCATCGAGCTACCTGGGAAGTCTGAAGTCTTTAGAAGTGCCCAACACTTCTTCGTTTGATTCAAGCTCGACGGCGAAACCCATGCTTGTTTCGTCAACTTCTGAAAATGTTATAGCTTCTGGACTGTCTGTTAATATACAAAGCTATATTAGTGGCCTGTCTACACAGAACAAGAAGGTCTCTTCTGAGTTCTCACCATGGACGGATGTAATATCCTCGAGCACTGTAAGTGATACGCCACAAGTGAAAACTTCGCAGTCGCAACTGACGACTCACATACTGTCATCGATACACTTATCAAAGTCACAGCCAAGGTCCAAGTTGACATCTCGAAGTGAAGGATCATTGGCATCACTGGCAGATATATCTTTGAGTTCAGGCCCTCATGTAGAATCACAGAGTTTACCAAGAAACCCACTGGCAACGAATGAAGCGACGTATACTAGTCCAGGACTGTATACGACTTCAAGTGACTCTGGATTATCGCATGAGGGCCACTCATCTCAAAAGGAACTGTCGCCAAGTCAATCCTATGAGACATCAAGTGCAACTAGTACTTCGATATTTTCAGGTGCACTGTCGATACAGAATGTTTCCCAGATTCCAAATGAAGGATCGAGTGGGAAGAATAGAAGGAGAATGACCTTAATTGCCTTGATTTTAATTAGTTTTATTTAGTTCATACTTTTTTAGCGACTTTTCAATACAATTTACAAATAGAAAACGTCATTTTTTATCAAAAATCTATTTAACATATTTTTTTTATCATACCGTTGAGGATGCCACTATGCACAGGAACTTTTATATAACCCATAAAACCATAACTGTTGAAATGAAGGAAGTTTAAAATAATATTTTAAAAATTGTAGAACATGATGCAATATAATAGAAACGCTAGCTTTCTATACTTGCAATCGCTCTTTGGAAATCTTGGACTTAGTGTTGAATGCGTTCAAGATTGGAAGCATGTTGAGTGCTTCTTATATCCTGCGTTAAGTGAATTAAAAACTCAATAATTGTAATAAAAACAAATCATAAAGTATTTTGAAAACTAGAAGAGAATTTCAAAAATTTTCAAAATCAAAGAAAATATCGAACATATTCTCACTGAAGATAAGGAACATCTAGTTCCTCAAATAACTTGAAGATGGTAGAGTTACCATCAAAAAAGTCGTTATTAACGAGATTGCAAAGAACAAATTCTTGACGAAAGTCGGTTAACATCCCTATAGAACTTCTCTTTGCATCTTCATTGATACCAGCACTTTCGAGCTGTGAGCTCTGAAAAATTTTGATCCATTCAGTAATGAGTCTGTATGCTTCATCTTTCCAAGCCAAAAAAGATGTTTTCTCCACAATCGTAGGTTGTAAAATTTCCTCTCCTGGAAAAACACCCCAAGTAACTGCATTAATATCATCGTCACTAGTGTTGGTAGATAAGTCACCATTAATATTCACTGCATAATAAGTGATTACTTCAGATGTCGAACCATTCAGTGAATCATTGAACTTATCAATCAAGTCGACGAGCTTAGGAAGGATACTCTGATGACAGAAAAACTCTAAATATTGCTTTTGATAAACATATCCATTTTTTGGTCCCCATCCAAAAATACCGTCGCTAGACTTAACACCATTAAGAGCAGGCTGTGAGTTTGTGGTGAAAAATCCTTTTTTATTGAGCTCCACAAGACTATCAATAATGACAGAGGTATCTTGACCAATAGGACCGTCGTTCCAAGGTAAAGACTTCAATTCACCCTTGAGATAGGAAATAATAAGATTGCTCATGTCAGCAAAAGTTTGGGGTACTCCCCATAAATCATATACCTTTTTCGGTGATTGTCTTAATAAGTCGGTAGCAAATAGATCAATATCTCCGAATGCAGGTGATCTAGAATCACCCCATCTACCATTAGGGAACTCGTCCCACGCAGAAGTTCTCGAAATATATGAATACTTCCTATTTTGCCAAAATATGGGGCGAATGGACTCCTTGGATCTTTCGGGAAGTAATGACTTCCTCCAAGGAAGATCGACAACACCAATAGTCTCATGTGATTTCACTGATTCAATTAAATTAAGACGTTCTAAGATCATAACTGTTGCTCTTTCTAAGTTCATTGTGTAAAAGTGAAGATGCTGAACATAGCCTGAATTTAAAAGTTTTAAGCACATATTGCTGACCAACTCGGTTCCTTTTTCTCTCACTTGATAGTCGTCATCTTTGATAGGATTTAAAGCATCATAAAAATATTGAGGGACTGCAACTTGAGACCACTTAGCTCTTCTTACAAATGATGCGTGGGTTGAGATAGGCATGATGCCTGGAATTATTGGAATATCAATACCAATCTTGCGTACTTTTGCACACCAAGAAATGAAGTTGTCAACATCATAAAACATTTGTGTGATAATAAAGTTTGCACCAGCATCGCACTTCATTTTGAGATGTTCCATTAGGGCCTCATTCGATTCTATCTCAGAATGGCCCTCTGGATAAGCAGCAACACCAATATTGAAATGATCACCATACTTTTCTCTGATGTACTTAACTAAATCAACCGCATACTTGAAGATTCCAGTAGATTCTGACCCATCTAAAGGAGGATCGCCTCTCAAAGCTAAGATATTTTGACAGCCAGAAGTATATGCCTTTTCTAACGCTTCGTCAATAAGCTCAATTGGCATGTTGGTGCATGTTAAGTGCATACATGTCTCCAATCCGAGAGTCGATTGCGCTGTATAAACCATCTCGTTTGTCAAAGATGACAATCTTCCTCCAGCATTCCATGTAATGTCAATAAATATTGGATTTAAGTCATACATCCTATCCATTCTGTCGTATAAATTTTGAACACCCTGTGAAGTTTTGGGCACAAAAAATTCAAACGAAAAAGTAGCAGCTGGAGGAGCCGAGACAGAGTGTGCTTGACGCAACTTCTCCGAAATCTTCATCGTACTTAGTATCTTTAGATTTCAATCTATGAAATTTATATTATTCTGTTTTTTTCAACGTTTAAGTCATAGTCGCCAAATAACGAATGTATCCTGTACATAAATATGATCAGCCGGTAGCGGACAGATCTTTTTTATTGGAGTTCGACCGCTAGAAAACGGTCTAAGTCTACTACTATTTTACTAAATATGATGTAAATTTCCTGGATTGCTTCAAAGAATTCAATAATGTGAGACGAAATTGACTCTCATGTTATGGACATTGTGCTGTAAGATGATAAACATCTATAATTCATCGTAGTCATAAGTTTCGTGATCTACTTTACCTTTCATTACAGAGGATGTGCTAATTGACTCCTCTGATTGAGTTTGTGAATGCTCAATCTCCTCTTGCTTGTGTAATTCTTCAAGAGAGAGAATCTCCTCATTATATTCTGACCATTCTGGTATCACGCGTTGTGCTCTCTCGATTTTACTTTCTTTTGATAATGGGTCATTGCAGAGATCGATCATTTTAGCCTCTCCTTTAGTCTCCTTGGAGCACCATGTATCACACCAAAGCCATTCCTGAGGTAAGCTGAATATCTTGATCAGCCCTTGCATATTATTGGGTAAATCCTGATCTAGGTTCGACAACGATGCTGGGTCAAACGAAAGTTTTTGGTAATGTGCTCTGAGTCTATTTCCGGCTGAAATCTCTCGAAATTTAGGTAAGTCCACAATAAAAAGTGCACTGATATGATATTTGTACTTATCTTTTAATACTTCTTCCCAATAGCCTCGTTTCCAAAACCTGAAGCCTTCCATATCTTTTCTGGAATCACACATTGGAACAAAACCATATGATGCTCCCTGTAAATCAATCTTGATGAGTTCACTCAAATCAGTTCTTGCGATTTGGTCAGCATCGACAAATACAACGTTTTTCAAATCAGATGGAAACAAAACATCTAGGAAGAGCATCTTGTAGGCCCATATCGTTCTGTGTTTCTCACGTTGCAAACGAAGCCAGTTGGGCCATTTATAGCTAATTAGTTCAATTTCCACATTATACTTCTCTTCCAAAGAATGAATAAATCTTTTGAATCTTGGAGACAAAAAGTCTCCAACCATCCAAAATTTGACACTTTTATTCGTATGGCTTCTAACAGAGGCAATCATAATTGATACTAGCCTTTCATAAACATGGCCGCTTACAATAGTGAAAATATTAATTTCAGCCTGTGGTCTACTCACCAAATCCTTTTTCAGAAAAAAAAATCCCTTCTTAGCAGGTCTCTCCTCGTCCTTATCAAAGAGAAACTTCGACATATCATACCCTGGGTTTGATTGCACCCTTAATATAGAGTCTACACCAGATAAATCAAAAACTGAAATCTCTACTCGTTCATGAACAACTTCATTAAACGATGTGACACCAGAAGTTGCAGATAAAAGAGATAGATAACGTTTACTCTTACCCTCTTTGAGCTCTATACTCCAAACACCTGGAGATACTGGCAACTGAAAGTATCCTAAGTTTGATAGTATAAAGGACTCCACTTTAACATCAAAATTGGAAGCTTGGATAAAAGAACCACCTGGATTAAATCTATTCTTCCTATCCCTTACCTGACCATCTATTAATAGATTGCGCAATGAAAATGCTGCACGTATTGTAGTTTCATTGTAATCATTGTAATCTGCAAATCTAATATTATCGAGATCAACAAAGTCAGGGACCTCCTCTGGGTATGTCATCCAGCGCCTAGGTATATCTATATTCAAATTAAAATTTTCAAGTTTTGGGACATTCTTAAAACTTTCCAAGGAGGCATATTCAGCATTGCCTGATTTATCAAACCCCACTTTATTCGAATACAAGCCTCTGTAAAGTCTTCTCAGCTCTATCTGAGACTCGTAGACTGAGGGTTGAAGAATGATTTCACAATTGATGAAAGGAAGATCTTTCACAAGAGACAACATAGATACCATCTTTTGAGAAATCTCACTAAGTGGGTCAACAATTAACAAAATATCTATCTCCCCTTCACCTTCAGCTTCAGAAATAGTCAAGGAATTATTTCTATCAAGTGAATAGAAATCATATCTAGAAACATCTTTTAGAAAATCTTTGCTATCCACATGAAATGACTTAACAAGCCTTGAAGAAACAATGTCAAAAAAATCAAAGCTATCCATACTATTATTATTGAATTCAAATTTGGTCTTTGAATCAAAGACTGTAGGATATGAATTTATGACCTCGTCAATTAAAGCTAACCTCTGATTTATTTCAAAGTCAACAAACGTGGCCAACTCATCTTGGGACATCGGGGTAGATATATCAATGTATCTGCTATTGAATAAAATAAATGGTTGGGATGATGGTACGTTAGCCTCTGCTAAAATTTTCAATATGTTCTCGTTTTCACCATTTCTGGCCACTGAGCTTCTCAAGAGCTTCGGTAATTCACTAGCAAGGTTCATATCTAACTGTGTAAATTCAGAATCTCGCTCGACATTTTTCCAACAGATAGAGCCAGACGAATCCAAGAGGCGTAATTTGAAAGTATGTTCAGAGTTTTGAATAAAACTCAACAAAACATCAAGCTGATTTAAAATACCATGGTTTGAGAGGTCTCCGACCAACCATAAAGTCCCCTCTGGTGATTTGTCGTCTTTAAACTTAACTTCATGCGATGCATTCAATAGTTCACGAGTTATGCTAACAAATTTCATTTCCTTAGGCTCCTTAGGAATAATTTTGAGGTTTCTTGAATTCTTGGCATTGTCATATAAGATATCTTTAACTGGTATCACTGTATCACGATTTGAGTCAAGGTGAAACTTAAGGCGTGCGATGTCCTGGATTATCTGTTGTTTGAGGGATCTTTGCCAATTAAGCAGAGTAAGATCATAAAATACACCATTCATAATAACACTTGGTGATGTGATGGAGAACTTGTCAAGCACTGATTGATATAACTCTTCATCAAATTCAAAATTTTCGTCTACTTTGACCAATTGCAATACTTCGTCAGCTTCAGCATCATTTTTCGCCTCCAAATATTTGTATAATAGGGCCAACGCTTCTTGTTTGGAAGCAACTTCTGTTAAAAAGTAAAATTTTTTTGCCAAAATACGGTCATAAGGATTTTCTCCATTTATTGGAATAATACCAATCTGCTGAGGAATGCTTTGATCTAAGATCCCCTTAGCAAAGTAAAAGAAGACCCTCAACTGCTCTTTGTTCCCAAGATTTAATGCAAAGATAAGATCGTGAACATTCTTCCTATAAGGTGGAATTTGAAATGGTGCCATTCTCGAACCGCAATCCAAATATCCTTCGAGAGAGCTTTCTGGTAAATCGTTGTACGCGTCATCTTTCGATATGTCATTTAAGAAAACAACGGCCCCCCCCTTAGCAATAGAAAGAAACTCATGAGTGTATAGTCTATACCGATTTTCATTTGATCCCAATTCACTATGGCCACTTCTGAAACGAACTTCTTTTACAGCACTCAAAAGGGCATACTTATAAACCAAGACTTTTGCTTGCTTACATGAGAAACCCAATGACACCAAGTCCTTAATCAAGTAAAGCTCATCATGTAACTTTTCAACAAGCTTAAATATATCTAGTTCGAGTGGGTTTATCGGGGAACCATTCAAATAAAATCCCAAAGCATCCTTTGACGAACCCAACTTTTCATTTCTTTTCAATGTTCCATTAACCTTATTTAAATTTTTTGGTTTAAGTTCGGATATTTGATGTAAATGTCTTGGAAGATCATTTATAATTTTAGATAAGCGATCGAAACGAGATTCTTCTTGTATGTCATCCCCGAGTACGTGTGCGGTTAGTTTCAATCCTAAATCTTTGACATCTCTATCAAGTATTTGTTCGATTCTATCAGAATATTGATCTGTATCAACAAATTTTCGTTTCTTTGAACTTCCTACGTCTTTACCGATGTATTGCGGCTTTTTAAGTGTTAAATCTACCCCAAATCCCCCTAAGCTTTCTTTGCCGTCCGCAACTTCTGGTGGAATATATCTCCAAACAAATCTAAGCTTACCTTCTTGTGCATTTTTAATCAAATATGAGAACATATCACCAAACCGCTTAGATTCAATGTCGCCATAAAGAATGAGCACTGGTGAATTTTCATTATGGCCAATGATACGATCAAAAGGTAAGAGTTTCACCTCTTTGGATAAAATGTTTGTTTTAATTGCAAATAAATCTTCAAATGAACAATATATGTCGCGACCATAAGATACCCAAGCATCCAATCGTTCGCCTTCATCTTTAAGCAAGATACTCCCGAACGAGTCTTTTGTACAAGCCTTACTTAACTCTTTCATTAATGAAGCTTCTTTCAAAATATTGTTATAGTAGTCATATGTAGCCACAATCCTTGGAGAATAGATGTTATTTGCTAGGCTTATATTTAAAAAAGACCTGTCGTACTTATCGAGCTTCAAGCCTTTGACTACATTTGCATATGCTCTTTCATCCGACAAATAGTAAGCCTTATCATTGTCATTGTGCAAATCATCGCCACCAACATTGTCATCATCTTGAATGCCCAACACGTTCAAAACAGCTTCAACATAGAATTCTTCTTTAATGGCTGTTACCGATTCTATGAGACTAAGTTTAAAAGGAACTTTAGACCATTGTGCATTCAAACTGACAGCTAGTTGATTCACAGCTTCAGAGTCCAGCGCCGCTAACACGCTGGCTATTAAATGCAAACATATAGCAAACCACAACATAAGCAACGTCTGTTAATTGTAGAGTTGGGGAGCTTGGAAAAAAATGTTCCAAGTGTCTCACGAAACATTTATGCGCACTAAGCGGTTGAAAGTTGATGACTTTATAATTGTTAAACACGTTTGAGATTCTATAATTCGTTGGCATGTCGTCAGCGAATCTCTTTGAAGCGGATGATATAAGCGATTGGGATGGAGAGCGAGAGACTTATATAGAAGGTGGCGAAGATTTAGATCTAGAAGTGTCTTCTGATGAAGATAGCCTCATAGCTGATATGGATATCGATGGAAGCAATGATGAAGGCGAAGATGATAACGAACAGATACTTTTCACATCATCAGATGAAGATGACTTTATAGAAGATGACTATAATGAGAACTATGATTTTAGAGATGCTTTAAGGAGTGCAGGAAACTTTAGGAGTAAGAATAAGAAGAAGCCAAGTGCTTCTTCAAAGTCGTACTGGAGGCGGAAGTTAATGAAGAGTACCAGTAGGGAACTTGATCCAGAGGTAAGAATATATCTTTCACAAGCGAATGAAGCCTTTGTGAGAAACGACTTTCAATCTGCCACCAGCTTGTATTTAGAGGTAATTAAAAAGGATCCCAAGAACTTCAGTGCATATAAAACGCTAGGTGAAATCTATAAACAACAAGGCAAATTAAATGAGTGTTGTAATTATTGGCTTTTGGCGGCACATATAAATCCTTATGACAGTCTGTTTTGGGCCAATGTTGCAGAATTGAGTGCAGATTTGGGCCATGAGGATCAAGCAATATTCTGCTATAGTAACGCAATTCATTACGATCATACCAACAATATGAAATATGTGCACGAAAGGGCCTTGTTATACAAAGAGAGGAAGCAATTTGGAAGAGCCTTGGAGGGGTTACAAAGGGTTCATGAATTATATCCTACTGACTCGAGCGTTATCAAAAGCCTCGCAGGCGTTTATGTTGAACAGAGGCGTCTCAACGATGCCATCAATCTCTACATGACGATACTTAGCATGAATATGAACCCGGAAGCCAATAAGAATCAATTGTATGCAAAATTTGGCTGGGCAGAATTGAATATACTCAGTGAGTTATATGTTCAGAAACATGAGTGGAAACTAGGCATTAAGATGATCAAATTGGTAGCCAGATGGATTCAAAAGAGAAAAAAAGAGACATGGTGGGATGAAGCAGATGATGATGCCGAGTTCGACAGCAGAAGGTTCTCCACGTTAGAAACACTTGCTAAGCAAGACCAGATGGTAGCCCGCGATAAAAATTACAATGTTCCAATTGATATAAGATTTAAATTAGGTAGCCTCCGGTTAGGTTTGGAACAAAAAGATGAGGCAATTCGTCATTTTGAGTTCTTACTTGAGGAAGATGATGAAATTGAGGATCTATTGTTCGAGGCTGGAAGACAATTAGAAGAACATGGTTTGTATGAGGATGCGTTATCATATTTGACCAGAGCTGCTGTAAGCGACCAGACTCATGATACTGTTGAGTTAACTTCTTTATTAGGTAAGTGTTTCCTCGAAGTGGGTGACTACCAGCAAGCAGCACAGGCATACAAGACCATCATCTATGATGATCCTACAAATTTGGATGCAAAGTTGGCGTTGGCAGAGGCAGTATATTATTTAGGGGAAACAGATTATTCAGCAGTCTTACTTGGAGAAGTAAGATCTGCACATGAAAAATCGTCTAAAGATATTGATACTAAGAAAAATTTGCCAGATCACAATAACCATTCTCAAATTGAAGATGATAGTATGTCATTGATTAAAAGTAGACAAATGATAAAAGCTCCTAGGAAGCCCACTGATGAGGAGAAAATAGAGATTGAAAACACGGCATCTAGAAAGGTTATGGAGAAATATCGTCGTATGGAGAGACTCGAAGAATCAATCAAACACAAAGATGAAGTTGCAATAACTGCCTGGATGCAGCTAGCGTCACAGTTAATTGAAATGTTCATCAGCGTAAGAAGCTTTTTCCCAAGAGATAAGAATAGAGTTTTCAAAGGTATTATACTCTACAGGAGGAAGAAAAACATGGGGATAGATGAAAGGATTGCAAGAGTCTTTAATCTACATGAAGGGATGATAAATGAGACACAGAAGTCAAGGTTAATGCTTACATCTACTCGTGAGTATCGTAAGTTGAAGTATGATCAATGGTTTATCATATTTGTTCAGTACGCGTTATTTTTGTTCAAGTTTGACAGAAATTTTGAATATGCTATCCAAATAATCGAAATAGCTAGAAGCGTGAGTGTATTTGTTCAAGATAAAAAAAAGGAAACTTTTTTAAGACTAGTTAGATTGATTTTTGCTGTTGTACAGTTCGATGTGGGAGCTGTAGTGATGAACAACGTGAGATATTTCCTCTCTGTAAATCAGTTTTCACCCTTCATTTACAAGTTTTTCATGTGCTGCTTTCCCTCAGGAATGGAGGCTTGGGAAACATTTACAAACTACAATCATCAAAAATATTTTCTTCGACAATTGAAGGCATATGATTCAATAACACAAGGTAAGAAAGCAATAGGAATGGCAACTATAAATGCTGATCTTGATGGTACGAACTTCTCAAAAGAGCACGCGGAGCTTCTTTACGTGTATGCTAATTTGCTTGGAGGAAGTAGAAGTTACGTATCTTCCATTGTATATTTAAACAGGGCCTACAAGGAATATAATCAGGACCCAATGATATGCCTAATACTTGGATTATCACATGTTCACAGATCAATGCAAAGGTTAAGCAATAACCGGCATATTCAGCTTTTCCAAGGGATAAGCTACGTTCTCGAATACAAGAATTTAAAGATGAAAAATGCAACAGTATACGAATTACAGGAAATAGCGTACAATTTGGCGAGGGTTTTCCATATGATTGGCTTATATTCACTAGCGGTTCAACATTATGAAAAAGTATTGAGATATCACGATAGTTTAATTGAAGACCCTGATTATGATTTACTGTTTGATGCTGCCTACAATTTAACATTGATATACAATATTAATGGTAACTCCAGTTTGGCCCGCGACATCACTAACAAATTTTTAACTATCTAGTTCTTAAGTTTTTTGTGTTATGAACAATTTTTATAATAAATTTGTGTATGTGCTTTGATTAAAACATGGTATTACGAAGTAGGCAATCATGGTGAGGATCAAGCAAAGGTATATATTATTCGACATTTTACATTATCCCACAATAGATAATCATGAAGAAAGAGAAGCAGTTTTTAACTTTGGGACTTCAGAGGCAAATGCATTATTAGGGTTGCATCAAGCCTCGTCCCCAAAAGTGAATCCAAAGACACTAGTGACACTTATACGAGAGGTGATTCAGGAGTATTATGGGGATTATGGGATGGGTGAAGCCGGTGTTCAAATTTCGATTAAATATTTCAGTAATAAGACATCCACCGGAATCATACGATGCCCTAGGTCATCATTTCGCATAGTTCGAGCAGCTATCAGCTTAATTAATTTCATTGATGGCAGAGAAGTCATGATGAGATGCTTGCACGTAAGTGGAACTATTAAGAAGTGTGAGGAACAGTGCATTCACATTAATAACAAGTTGATGATAACATTGGAAAATGGTAGTAAGGAACGTAAGAAGTTCTCGTAAGTTTAAGCACTTCGTTTAAGTTGAGAGTTAAACACAGAATACGCTGAATATTAAATGGGTTTGGTGTTGTCAATTGACCCTTCTCACCCAGATATAAAATATAGATTGCAAATAACTTGTACCTTCAGTAGGTATAATACATATTACTTTTAAAAACTATCACGTGATGATGTGGTGCTAGCATTGACATTATTTGGAATATATGTTAGACTTTATTTAAAATAATGATGGATGTTGACTATTCGTTATATTTGGTGACGGACTCTTCGATGGTTCCCAAGTCGTCTACATTTTTGAAACAAGTAGAGGATGCAATTCGTAACGGAACTACTATAGTGCAACTTCGTGAGAAAGAGTTACTGACTTTGGATTTCATTGAAAGGGCGAAAAAAGTACACGAGTTGACAAAAGCAGCTAATATTCCCTTAATTATTAATGACAGGCTTGATGTGGCCTTAGCAATTGATGCTGAGGGTGTTCACGTAGGCCAAGATGATATGCCTTCCTCAATAGTTCGTAAGTTGATAGGTCCAGACAAGATCATTGGAGTCAGTTGTTCTAATGAGGATGAAGTTGCTCAAGTTGTTAAAGAAGCGGTTGCGGACTACGTTGGATTGGGTGCTGTTTACTATACATCAACGAGGAAAGACTTAAGAGTTCCTGGAGGTGTTGGTCCGATTGGTATCCGTAAGATGTTGAAGGTTCTTGGTAAATTCAACAAGGTTCACTCCAGGCCTATTAGAGCGGTGGCTATTGGAGGGTTGAATCACTCAAATGCTGCTAGAGTGCTTTTTCAAAGTAGCGTTAAAGGACAAAGTTTAGATGGTGTTGCAGTCGTGTCAAGTATTATGGCAAATGATGATGCTGGACTTGCAAGTGCGAAGCTCGCACAGGCAATCAAGGATCCATTACCATGGCAACTCCTGAGATCAAATATCCCAGAGGGTAATTCCCCTTCCATGGACTCTAAGATAAAGAGCTTGACAACAAGAAAGCCATTAGTTCATCATATTACCAATGGTGTAGTTAAAAATTTTAGTGCAAATGTCACACTTGCTATTGGTGCATCACCTGTTATGTCAGAGCTAGGCCCTGAATACGAAGAATTTGCTCAAAATGTCAATAACCTTTCACTTCTTCTTAACACAGGTACTCCTTCACCAGAGATGATGAAATTGTTTAAGCACGCACTTCAAGTTTACAATGCATATGGTAAACATATAGTCTTGGATCCAGTTGCATGCGGGGCAACTTCTGCCAGGCTTGAAGGTGTTCGCCAACTTTTGAATACTGGTTACCCTTCTGTTATTAAAGGTAATGTGGGTGAAATAGCAGCAGTCTACAAACTTACCAGTGACTTCACTAACACGGAACCTACAGAAGTTCTTATGCAAGGAGTTGACTCTGTAATTGATATTGATGACAAGAAGATAATAGAAATGGGCAGTAAGATTTCCACTGATTTCAGGACTATCGTGGTTATAACGGGTGCCATTAATTATGTAATAGAGGAGAACAGGGTCACAAAGATTCAAGGCGGTCATCCATTGATGGGAACAATTACAGGATCCGGATGCTCCTTGGGAAGTACTATTGCTGCCTTTTTAGGAAGTCGGGCTGATGGTACTGGAAGAGAAACTTTTGACGCTTTTGAAGCAACGGTGGGTGCCGTAGAATTGTATAATAAAAGTGGTACAGAGGCGGCTGAATCAGCATTCACTCCTGGTGCTTTCATGTCTAAGTTTTTGGATCAGCTCTACAAGAACACCCACTAATGTATATATAGATGTTATAAAGACTTTACAATATTTAAAATACAAGGGCAGAATATGTGCAGTCCGTTTGTTTTAGTGAAAGAACTCGTTATAATGATCAATTAGAAAGACAAACAACTAATGGCATGGTCAGAGAGGGATCGCGACGGGAGACTACTAACTCCTTTAATGATATAGCTCCTCTTAACAGTAGGATCTCAAAGATTGCATCCTTGAGAAAGTTTAATGATAATGAAAAGGCAAAGCTTATATTATACGAAGTCGTCAGGTTAGTGGCGCCTATAATCATAAAGAATAACTTTACAATCGGCATCTTATGTGAGATGTTCCCTAAAAGTGCAAATCTTTTGGGTCTCAATGTGAATTCTGGAAGTAAAATCTTGTTACGACTTCGATATCACTACAATTCCAAGGAGTTCCTTCCTTTGGGTGACATTATAGGAACATTTTTACATGAGTTGACTCATAACTTATATGGTAGGCACGACAGTAATTTTTATAAGTTTCTTGATAAATTGAAGCTACAATTTGAGCAGGTTCAAATGGGTCATTCTGATACTGATTATCGATGTGAAATATTTAAATTAGGGTCTAACAGTTTAAACACAGGTATTGTTTCAGTACGAAATAAGCGACTTAAAGCACTCTCTAAAGTTTCATTCAAGCCTGAAAGAAGAAAGTTGGGAACTATTGGTGGAGAGGCGAGAACTCGTTCAGGGCTGATGAGAAGCCTTGCATTGCAAGCAGCGGAGAGACGAATTGTTGATTCTCGATGGTGTCATGCGGAGAGAAATTTGAATAATCTGGCCGAGGATGAAGCTCCTGCTGATAGCGACTTGGACATAAACGAGATATCTAGTAAACCTCTGGAATCTGAAAACGTTACAGAACCATTTTCGTCCGATGGAATATTTATAGATTTGACTTCTTCTGGACTGGAGACAAATAATCACCCGGAAGTCATATTATTGGACGATTAATACCTTGGATTATTCCTATTTTACATATTTTATTATTATGTATTTATTCGATTTGTAGACAGGTCTATGGAGACTTCCTTTTTGATATTTATTTATTATGCATGACTACGCTTTTTTCGATCGACTATATATTTATACAAAGTATCATTTTGCCAATTGCCTTTCAGAACCATCGATTAACAAGCATGTCTCTGGCTTCCAGGTTAGTAAGTTTGGGAAAGGATAACTCCTCGCTGACTCCATCACGAAGCTCCACTCCTACAAATATTGAGAAGACTGACTCGGTAGTCAACTTAACGAAGCCTGCGCTATATTCAATTTACAATGAATCATCATTCCTTAATCTAAGCAGGGATGTTTACTATGATGAGTCAACTAAGTCCAGATTGAATATGGAAAGAAATGCTGACAAGGATTACGAGGACACAGAGATTTCCAGTGGGGCGTCCAAAACTGGTAATGAGCATCATGAAAAGCTTCCCTCTCCCATGTACAAGTTATGGATTTATGCTTTTAAGTTAATAATACTTTCTACATCCGCTTATATATACAATGAACTTACAAAGCATATCCATAACAATCATATCCCGGGGAGCAACATATTTTATGATCCATCAAAAGTAACGAATGAGCTACTCCATAATTTTATTGGCAAATTGCATATCTACGATGGTCCCACGATCTATCTGACTCTGAGCAGCATAGTTGCCCTCACAATCCAGGGAGTGGTGATGGGATCAATCCAACCAACAATGGACAAAATTTTACCTACAATACTTACAAAAAGACTTTTGACATCGAATCCTAATCCTTACTACACTACACAACACACTAACTTGATGACGGACTTGATTCGATCATTAGTTACCTTTTTGGGGATTTCTTATGCGGTTAGAAGAATCGAATGGAATTCATTTTTGCAACTATCTATTGTGTGGTCACTTCTCAATCCAGGATTATGGCTATTGCTAGATGGAACTATTAGTGGGTTTTTATCTAGTTTCATAATTGCTGCCTTGGCCTGCGTCGGCGTGTACTTTCTGAGTTACAGCCTTATTCAACCACTCCTTTCCCATAAAAACGACTTCATTGCAATCTGGGTATGGGTCGCAAGTTTCTTCTTTTGTGGATTAATAATATTTGGAAAATTAGGTAGATGCCTTTCGCTACTTTAGATTAGCCATTTACATAAAGCCAAGTAAGCTAAGTTTGTAGCCATAAGAAATAATTGAACATTATTTTAAGTGACTATATTTGTATGCAGTATCGACAAATGTATCGTAGAATAACCAATCGAAATATTTCTTTATTTTCCAGTAATCCAAAATTTTGTGCGTTTTGGATTTTTTGTTTAATTGTTGTTGCCAGGCATTTACAAGGACTAGTTGAAACTATGTCAGGAGGTCCAGTTCCAGTTTGGAAGAAATATACTACAGGATCCAGAGGGATCTGGGAAACTGTTAGAAGAGTTTTGGCTTTGGTTCCCAATAGATCTTCTGGTAATCCTGTAGTTTCATTGTACAGAAAAAACCCTCCAGGGAACCAAGTCGAAGAAGGAAAGACATACAATGAAAATGCCACTTTACCAACAGCTGATATTAAGGGCAATCCTTATTTCAAGAGAGACTTCAGAAGAAATTTCCCACAGGTTCATTCTTTTAATCAGACAAAGATTTCTGGTTTGTTACATGTAGGTTCTTCTGCCAAACCTAGAATATCGGTTGGAGATAAGGGAACAAAAGAGTTATCCGTTTTTATTGAACCACTGAGTGAAGTAAGCTTGGCCACAACGTTGACCAATGTGCCGGAGAATATTGTAAAGGGAGAATTGTTGGGACCAGCAGGCGAACCAATCGTTGCCCCTTCCATGAATAAATTCAAATGGAAAATTTTGCAGGAGCCACAGCATGGTATGTATACGGAGAACTACCCATGCCGCATGTTTACCGATATCAAGTCTACAGCTGGACCATAGATAAATAACTAAGAGGTTTTTATAATCTCTAAATAGCATTTTAATTAAGACAAATGACCAAACCTATACGCCTCAATTACTTCATCATTTCATTTGATATTCATTATTTCTTCAACATTGAAACGTAGGCTTAAGTAAGGGAAAATACTCGATAAGCCATAAGTATTGAACCAACACATAAAGTAGAGTAATAACTTCCCTGAAGAAGGTATGGAGCCTGGTAACGAAGTTCCCAAGATCTCATCTAAGCTGAACTTCACTTCACATGGATGTATACCAAACCATGGTTCTGCAAATATAGGATGATTATCTAATATTAGTTTATCAGCATTTTTCATGAACAACAAATCACTATCACTATTTTCTAAAAGAGAGAACGTCAATTGACCATCTTTGAAAAGCCTGAAATGAACTTCAGGTATCTCGTATGTGTCATTATAGTTTATGGTAAAGCTTACTCTAATGTTTTCTGAGAAATCAAGGAAGCATATGATGAACAGATCGTAACCATTCCTCTTCAAGTAGCTATTGAGTACTCTGATATTCAAATCTGGATGCGAATTGTACAATCTCCCATTAATAACTTCGTGGAATCGATTTAAATATGCTAGGAACTGACTACGTGTTATTGCCCACATAAATTTATTTAATCAAATGTCCCTATATCTTCACCAAATCGTTGAATTCGCGAGACTGTCTAAAAATGAACTACGTGTTGAATAAGTAAAGTACTCATAATTATGGATGCCACGACGATGGCCCCACCCAAGGTTGAATCACTTTTCATCATGCCTCTTCAATTAAAAAGTATATAAGTATAAAAGTATACAACTTTTTTTATCTTGCAAATTCGTTGGCGAACCTAGCCATCAAAGTTACCAAATCCACAGAGATGAAGTCAAACAGAAAAGACCCATCATCTACCGAATGCACGTATCAATCAAATCATTTTTGTTTTTAAAATATATATATATATATTCTTATATGTCAATGAATCATCCCTTATCTCTTTTACATCTCCAAACTCGTAATCATCACAATAGGACTCCAAATCCGTACACGCATGCAACGAATACCTCTTCTCATTGACTATCATTTTTTCATGTCTGCATCATCTTCACCACTAACATTGTTAGGGGTGGATTCGTTCAATAAATTCAGTTTACCATTGTAAAGTATTCCAGCATTGCTTCCACTAATTGAATTCCTGTTATACATTTCTTTTACTTTTTCAGCATCAGGATGTCTGAAAGGGATATTAGAAGGAATATTGACTCTTGACTGATCTTTACCAAGTTGCTTCTGCATTGCGTAGTCTCCACTATCGAAATATTTCTTATCTTGGAACTTTGAGGAGAGAATCTGCTGAGTGGTAGGTAACTTCCCATACATTCTATAGATACGCAACTCTTGTGGTGATAGCTTACTCAAAT
The DNA here is from genome assembly GCA_030574455.1 of Priceomyces fermenticarens. Lineage (NCBI taxonomy): Eukaryota > Fungi > Ascomycota > Pichiomycetes > Serinales > Debaryomycetaceae > Priceomyces > Priceomyces fermenticarens. The sequence goes on along the minus strand of JAJMEZ010000011.1, from coordinate 64,018 downwards.
CTAAATGCTGGGTATTTTGAGGCTCTCCAAGAGGATCCTCTTCTGGTAAGGACATTTCGTTCTTTTAATATTAAACAGTTTAATTAAGATTGAAGCAAGTTCCTTATTACTGGTTCGCCTTTTTGAAATTTACACGTGACAAAATATTAGATTTCAAAGCTGAATGCCGTTGTCCTTCCCCCAGCTTTTCTATGTCTGCAATATACAAGCTATGAGGTGGCCACGATAAGATATGTTCATAGAATCGACAGCTTGATAAGATGCCATATGATCAAAGAATCCATCTCTAATGAACAACGCAAATTATCAAGGAAGACTCGTGTAAAGAGATAATTTCGTCTCAGGTACATTTCCTCATATATAATCTCGTCTGTAAGACATGGGATCGCCATTCTTTAAACCCCTTTAAAACGCCGAAATCAATTGTTTGAGTATTATTCCTCTATAAAAAATTATTCTAGGTATGCAAAATTGAGCTAACGCTAAATAAGAGTGTAAGAAGATCGTCTCAGTGCCTTAGTATAAGAAGGAAGTACCAACGTTACTAATAAAATGAAGAGATCGACAATGTAAGTGATCGTGTCATAGAGTTCCCAAGGTAATGGGATCCACTTAGAAGGTAGCTTGGTAACAAAAAGCTGAAAAGTAAAGCTATCATCTTTAGAAACGTACGATGATAGGTATGGATATGCATCAAACTGGTACTCAATCTGGAGGTATAAGTCAAAGGAGTTTGACGAAGTGTCAAGAAGTTCACTTTTCCAAAGATAACGAGTCGAAAGCTTGAATGTGTATGGGTAAATTGCAGGCCAACATAATTTTACATACAATAAGTCTCCGTTTGTAAATGTGCTGTTTCCATAATTGTTTAACTTCACAAAAAGCGTATTTTCCCTCCTTTGAACGGAGTCATACTGGATTCTTAGCGAAGGATCATACAATACATTGTTCATTGAGATTGGATAGTCCAAAATTACCGAATTAGTCTCATTGATATAAGTAATCAGATTTTGCTTGAGATTAGGGAGCGACTCGAAGGTATTGGAATACGGGATAACATCAAAAAAACTTGGTATCCTTAACAATAGAGACTCTGTGTTAGCAAAAACTCCAATTATACAAAAGAAGTAAGCAGTTATGTAGATGAAATTTTTCATTCGGGTCCAGCTTACTTCAAAATAGACTCAACCTATTTGAAACTTTTTTATCCAAATATTGACGCGATTATATATGTGCTCTATAAAATGTATACAATAAAGTATGTAAAGTATTCGTCAATTTTCAATGATGATCAGTCACTATAGTGTTCAATATAAGTGTCATTTGTGGAAACTTCTGGGAGCAATATTCATAGATCTCTACCTGTAGAAGATCATTGGAATGACAGACAATTTTCAAATCTAAAAGATCCAACATGTTGCCTTCCCTATCAATCGTCTTAACAATATACATAAGGTTTTCTAAATTGAGAGAGCATCCATGTAGCTTTAAGCTATCCAATCTAGGAAAATAATCCAAATTCATGAACTTTAAAAAGTTACTTAATGATAAGAACTTTTGAAGATCGTACTCAGGATCGCCACAAGATACTAATTCAACAGAAAGGTTATTCAAGTTTTTGAAATGCTCAGTATCGCCAGTTATAAGATGATTAAATCTTTCCGAAAGAATAAAAGAGTTGTTTTTATGAAATATGATTTTCAAGTCCACTAATGACATGTGCACATCAAACTGCGACAATTGAAAAGGATACTCCCAGGTACAGTCATGTAATGAAAGCTCTTTCAAAGCCAACGTTGAATCTGTACCTTGTTCCCAATTGAAATGATAATTGGAGAGGCTAAGCTTTTCTAAAGCTGTGAAGTTATTGACATGACTTAAAGCAAAAATTCGAGGACTCTTGTACTTCAAATGGGACCACTGAGTGACACTTTCTTCGTCAAGGTAAAGCGTTATGCAAGTAAGCCTCTTATTTCCACGATATTTTAGCCAATTAGACAGATTACTAGAATTGATTTTGAGATGCATCAAGTTGGGTAGCGCTCTTAAGATTTGATCGAAATCTAGTTGCCATTCACCATAGGAAGAATGATTGGTGATCCTTAAATGTTCAATGAAGCCAGAGAACTTCTTGGAGAAAAGTTTATCATCAGTTATATCATCCCAGGTACCTTTAACGTGTTTGAAAGCAAAGGAGGCAAGTCCTATTCGATACCTTTTGCAAACAGAAGAAAGATTTACAACATCTTTGGGCAGCAAATAAGAGAACAACACGGTCTGTATATCAAACGGAAGTGACAATAAATCTAAATTGGCTCCCGTCTCCAAATACCCTTGGTAACGGTCGATGTGGGATTCAATACTTGTATCTGTATTCATATCCCATGTCAATGACACTTAGATTGATAGCTAAGTTATATTTCCGAGTAAGTGAGATTGGAAAATAACTGAAGAAATCCTAGCCGTGTTTAAGGCAGATCTTACCTAGAACACTAATGTCACAAAGCACCAGCCCTAGGTGGCGTTGAAATAAGTCCTAAGAATAGAACCTCTTATCTGGATTGATAGTTACTTAGACCAATATGAAATTCCTTTCAATCAATTTTAAACATAAGATGGTCCTTAACAACATATAATATTGTAAGTGAACCCAAAGTACACCCTTATAGTAAAGGTCGCGCAGGGGAACACGACAAATCAAAAAAAAAAAAGGTCACTTTAATGCAAATTGGCTGTCATAAAGTAACCGACAGAGAAAATTAGACTACAAACGTCATTCAATTGATCCCATAGTACATAGAGAAATGTTGACATATGACTCGAAATTTCAGAAGGTAGAGAAGAGCATTATCGCACCATTATTGATCTTGTTAGCTACATGCTTTATATGGAAAAGATTTGAAATGAACAATATCTTGGTACGCTTAGGAGGTTCATACCTGAGCTCGAACACCGATCCAAATACTTTTCCATTCTCAGAGTTCGAATTCGATCCTGAAGATAGATTCCCCATCCATGACACCTTTAAGTATGGATGGATCGCTACAATAATAGGATTATTGAGCTTTGGTTATTTCCTTTCAGGATGATATTCCTATATCATTATTGGTAAACAGGCCAAATCTTTTAACTGTTGGTCTATTTAAGCCATACTTCATTAATGTTGTTGCCATCAATGCCAATGGCAATTTAGAATCACAAAAGAAGTAATCACATGGTTTAATTAGGTAGAATTTGCTGAACGGTAAGCTTGGCCACCTGATGCCGCATAAAATTTCTCTTTGCTTGCCTGCGGCTTTGGTTAAGCTTGCCATTACCTCATAAATGGCGTCACTTAGAATTGGGGGGATCCAGGAACAAAAGCCTCGATCTTATTCCCTGAGTCCCGACTTAGACGGTTTACCGGAAGAGAGTATACCATGTCCTGCATTTAGATTGCCCCTCTACTCAGCATTGCTTCAGGGCAATAATACTGAGGATGCGGCTATGGCCTGTATCAAACTGCTCATCTCGCATTGGCATCTATATTACGCCATTCAACGAGGTCCACAGTTTTATCTTAGCTTTATATTCTCGATTTACTTCTTATGTCTTCACGTCTTCTAAACTTTTAATTACACCAATGGTTGACGATCTTGAGCATTCATGGTCGGCTACTGCTGGCGTTAAGGAAGACGCAACAGATGATATTAAAACTACTTATGATTCTGAATCGAGTGTGGAAATCAACTATAGAGACTGCTCTTGGCAGAGAACAGCTGGCTTACTTTTTTCAGAGTATATCTGCCTTGCAATTATGTCTTTCCCAGGAAGCTATCTGACTTTGGGTTTAGTTCCAGGTCTTATACTTACAATAGGGATAAGCTTAATCGTTCTATACACAGGATTGATTATTGGTGAATATTGTTTGGCTTACCCAGGAATTACCAGTGTGTGCGATATTGGTGAGCATCTTTTTGGTTACAGATGGGCATGGTACGCGTCTGCTGTTGGATTCATCTTGAATAATCTATTCATTCTGGCTCTTCATGTCTTAGTTGCGTCAGAGTACTTTAACACAATGTCTACGGATAAGACCATTTGTTCCGTGGTTTTTGGCGTTTGTGGGATGATAGCATGCTTCTTGTTGTCACTTCCAAGAACATTCTCTTCTTTGTCTTTTGTCGGGATATTCTCAGCTGCAACAATGTTCATTGCTGTAGTGTTAGCTATGGCCTTTGCGGGTGTTCAAGCTCACCCTAATGGCTATGATAAGCTTCATGAGCCAGTATCCTGGAATTTGTGGCCCGCCGAAGGCACTACATATGTGCAAGGTATGTCAGCCATGTTGAACATTCTTTATACTTTTGTTGGACAGATCACTTATCCTTCGTTTATATCCGAAATGAAGGAACCAAAAGATTTCAAGAAGGCTTTGTACTTAGTTACAATTTGTGAACTCATTGTTTTCTCACTTGCTGGATCGATTATTTACGTTTATGTTGGTAACGCTTACATGGTTGCTCCAGCTTTTGGTGCTTTGACAGGTAACTTCAAGAAAATTAGTTTCAGTTTTGCTTTACCTACCTTAATATTCTTGGGATCTTTGTATGGAAATGTTTCTTCGAAGTTCTTGTTCTCAAATTTTTTCAAAAAATCACCAAGACATATATACCAGCATACCGTCAAGGGATGGACTCTGTGGATCCTCATAAATTTTATTTTATGGGTCATCGCTTTTGTTATTGCCGAAGTGATCCCTTTTTTCTCAGATTTATTGAGTTTAATGAGTTCTTTATTTGATTGTTGGTTTGGATTTATTTTTTGGGGTATTGCCTACTTTAGGCTAAGAAAGTATGATTATTCGCAAAAGGGAGTTTATGACATCAGATTATTAGAGTTATTTAAAAGAGCGGGATTCTTTCAACGGGTAGAGATGGCATTCAATGTTTTATTGATTGCTATAGGAGTCTATATTTTGGTTCTAGGCTTATATGCCACGATACTGAGTATTGTTGACTCATATAAAGCAAATGTATACGGTTCTGCTTTTAGTTGTGCTTACAATGGCATATAATTGCCTCCTTCTCTAAGAGATCGGAGAATAAAAAGTTAACAGTTGGTAATTTCATTTCCAATTGAAATCTAGGGAACTTTGTATGAATAGAAAAAAATTTACCAGTCTACTTTTTTCCATCTGTAGTGTCCCAAATAAATGTTACGGGTCCATCGTTAATGATTTCAACGTCCATCATTGCACCAAACTTCCCATCAAAAACTCTATTTTCACCAAGCTGTGATTGTAAGTTCTCTAAAAACTGTCGGTATAATGCTAATGCTCCCTCACCTTTTGCTGCTTTGTGAAAATCGGGTTTTGTTCCTTTGCTTATAGTACCATACAAAGTGAACTGACTAACTGATAAAACCTTGTGGTCATTCAAATCCATGAGAGATTTGGACCAGGGTTTTCCTTCCCATTTTGTAGCTGTATTGGGCACTTGTGATGTGTCTTCAAAAATTCTTAATTTGACAACTTTATCACTGAGCTTCTTCACATCGTCTTCTGTATCAGAGTTAGAAATTCCAACTAAAAGCATCAATCCCTTTCCGATCCTGATTCACAGTTAGTAAAAAGGAATTAATAAAGAAACATTAACACTTACGACGAAATTAAACTTCCTTCTACGGTGACTGATGCTTTCTTCACTTTCTGAATCACGACTCTCATTTGTGGCGTTGTGGTTGTTTCAATTCAAAGTCTTTGTAAAAATATTTTAATGAAAATTGAAGAATAAAAATGCTGAGATCTATTACCATATTTACTCATTACTTAGTATGAAAAAACAAAAATACTTTAAAGCAGCTACAGTCTCCTCTCCTACGGGCACAATGTATTTGTTCGGTAAAAGAAACCCATGGTTACCACTATCTCTCAATTTGATCTGGTATGCCCAGTAAGCCTTTTCATGATACATGTAGTCAAGACCACTACCTGAACCTAAGTCAGGCAACAAATCAGCATCCTTATCAACGCATGCCGGCAAAACATCGTAGTATTCTCCAGATTGCATCCTGACAGCTTTAGCGATACCATAAGCTAGTTCGATTAGATTTTCTTCGTCTCGTGGTCTTTCGTTGCAAGAAAAGGCATAAGGATATAAAACTTCTTGTGAGTACGAATGTAAGTCAATAAACCCAAACAATTCGTGATTATTATTAGTATGGTTAATATACTTTGTCCAAATGTCGGCCTCAAATGCCTCCAATGGATATTCTCCACTATATTCCTCACCACAGGCCCAGTCTGATGATTTTGTCCAATGGCTATGATAAGAATGATCGATATCTATTCCGAAACAATTTGGTACCGATGTAGCTTGCCTGTTTTTGCGCCACAATCTATCTGATGTCCATGAATAGCTATATCCATCTGGATTAGGAACAGGGATGATAAGAAAATCGAGTTGAGATAGCAAATCGTGGAGATCTGGGTTGTTGTCATAAAATACCACTAGTGCATAGATCGAGTACAATGCGGAAGAAATTGAAATCCATTCTCTGGAGTGAACGGCACCATTGATTACCACTGTCTTCCTTTTATCATGACCAATCTTGTCATTTGGTGCCGAGATATGTACTATCTTGTATGGCCTTCCTTCGTAGGTCTTACCGATCTCTTCGACGTCTACTAATTGAGGGAAAGACTCCTGTACTAAATCTAACCAAGCATAGATCGTTTCCAATGGGTGATAATCTTTAAAGAATAGTTCTGAAGCAGGATTGATCTTCATGTCATTAACTATTCTCTCAGTGGATTCATATTCATATTTTGACTCAGAATTAACTTTAGGTCCCCTATAGTCTTGAGGATAACTTTCTTTAATTTTACTTTTCAAGTCTTCGATAATAATACTATATTCGATATTCGGGTTTAACTCTCTAAGTTTGATTAAATCCATAACTCCTATTTGAATATCTATAGTCTTATGTTTATTACTTTTCGCCCAAATTGAATATTCAAGGGTGCCTAAATCATGAGACATTATTTTATTTTTAATCAACTTGTCTTCTGCTAGTATTCTAATGACCACATCATCATTATATTGAGTTAAATCTATTGGAAAGACATCCTCGTATTGTTGATTCAAAGATACTGAGTTGGCATCGAAATTGTATCGGAAGATGCTTTGGACTTCTGATTTGAAGGGAATACTGATTCCCTGCACCTGTCGCAAAATAAGGATAAAAATAACAAGCCAAAGCTTGTACTTTCCAAACCTTGCAATCGCCATTACTCCCCCTTTTTAGTTAAAAGATATGAAGACACTAATATTGAGAAAGTATATGTCATGTGATAATCTTTGAATATTCTCAACTTCTCGGTGAAAATTAGATACCATCCAAAGGGTACTACTTTAATCGTAACATGTTGAATACTAGCAAAAGTCGTGTAAACGGCTACTTGAAGGGCTTGTCCTCTAGAGTTCTGCATCCTCTCGTTGTCAAGGGTGTTCAAAGATCTGCTCACACTCAATTTTTGAAGCAAAGTTCTTCTGCATTGAGAGCGGCACATTCGACTCTGAGCAAAGTCGCATTAACAGCTGAAACATACAAGCATAAGGTCACTCGGGATCTGAAATATAAGACACTAGATGAAGCTGATTTTAATTTCTTTAAATCAGTATTGGAGGATGCTAATTTGCTTGTTACTGACAAGAACGATCTTTTATTCTTCAATGAAGATTGGATGAGAAAATACAGAGGCCAATCTCAACTCGTTTTGAAACCTAGAACAGTTGGGCAAATATCAAAGATTCTTGCCTACTGTAACGAGAAAAGGTTAGCAGTTGTGCCTCAAGGAGGAAACACAGGGTTAGTTGGTGGTTCTATTCCAGTCTTCGATGAAATTGTACTTTCTCTCTCTAATTTGAATAAGATCAGATCGTTTGATCCTATTAGTGGAATCTTGAAGTGTGATGCGGGTTTGATTTTGGAAAATGCCGACAATTATATAAAAGAGCAAGGTTACGTTTATCCTTTGGATTTGGGCGCTAAAGGCTCTTGCCAAATAGGGGGCACTGTTGCAACTAATGCGGGTGGACTTCGATTGTTGAGATATGGATCTTTGCACGGTAACGTGTTGGGATTAGAAGTTGTTCTTCCTGACGGAACTATTTTAAGCTCTCTTGATGCTTTGAGAAAGGACAATACTGGTTATGACTTAAAGCAGTTGTTTATAGGCTCGGAGGGAACAATCGGAGTAATTACAGGTGTCTCAATTTTGTGCCCACCAAGACCTCAGGCTGTTAATGTTGCGTTTCTTGGTGTTTCTTCTTACGAAGACGTCCAAAAGGTCTTCGTGGGTGCACGTAGAGAGCTTTCTGAGATTCTTTCTGCTTTTGAATTTATGGATGGTGATTCTCAAGTGTTGTGCAAGCGTTATTTGAAAGCAGATCACCCCATTGAGAGTGATAATTATCCATTTTATGTTTTAATAGAGACATCGGGTTCGAATAAAGACCATGATGATGAAAAGCTTGAAAACTTTTTAGCTAACGCAATGGAAGAAGGAATAGTCCAGGATGGTACCATAGCCCAAGACGAAACCCAATTACGAAACTTGTGGTCATGGAGAGAATCTCTCCCAGAAGCAACTGCAATGGAGGGTGGTGTTTATAAATATGATGTATCTTTGAGACTAGCAGATATTTATGGCTTAGTTGAAGCTACAAGCAAGAGGTTAGCTGATTCAGGCTTATCAGATTTGGATGACGCGTCGAAGCCTGTCGTTGATGCAGTTGGATATGGTCACCTAGGAGACGGTAACTTACATCTCAACGTTTGTGTGAGATCCTATAATAAAGAAGTAGAGTCCCTTCTTGAGCCTTTCGTTTATGAATGGGTAAGTGAGAAAAAGGGTTCCATTTCTGCAGAACACGGTTTAGGGTTTCAAAAGAGAAACTATTTGGGATATTCCAAGAGCGCAGAAGAAATTAAGCAGATGAAAGCTTTAAAGGCTCATTATGATCCAAGTGGAATTTTAAACCCATATAAGTATATATGATAGATCTCGCCAACGTCAAAGCAATACAAGTTATATCATAGGTAGATTTTTAATGCGTAGGATTAACTTCGCAGGAAAAACTTCGCAGGAAAAACTTCGCTTACAGCAGGATATCCAATTCGTAAAAACTCCGTCACCACAAAACCTGGATGTTATCAATATATTTAATAAACTTTAAATAAAGGTGTACCTACATAGTTCTCCAACTAGAGGAAATTTGTAAAATTGAATCCGAATCTTTATTTTCCTTACAAAGCATTCATAGAAGAAAATAAACAACCACTATTGAGGTCTGATACTATCTCCTGAATGGCCTGATATCAAAAAAACGGATGCTCAGGAAAAGTTAATGCCAGTCAAAGCAGATCACAATTTAAAGTTTTCAGCTGATTTCATCAATGACCCCTCGGCGTAGAGCCTGTCGAAGACATCTGCAAAATATTTCGCAGCCATGGGTCTTTTGATTTTCATTGTCGGTGTGATTAAATCTCTTTCAACTGTCAAAGGTTCAAAATCAATTTCAATATTGTGAATATATTCAAACTTTTGCAAAGTATTGTTACTTTGATTCAAAAGTTTCAAGAAAGTAGTCTTGTTCTCGCGCTTGTTTAAGAACTTGATGGCATCTTCCTGAGAAACATCATCACCATAGTTTCTCTTGATGAATTGCGAGACTGTATCAGGATTGACTCCGACTATGGCTACTAAGAAAGTTTTCAAAGAGTCACCGTGAACATATAATTGGTTAATAGCTGGAAAGGATGACAAAAATGTACTCTCAATTTTCTCCGGAGTAATGTACTCCCCTTGTGCCAATTTAAAGAAGTTTTTGACTCTATCGATAATGTAAACTAACCCGTTTTCATCGATACGAGCAACATCACCTGTCTTGAACCATCCGTCCTCATCAAATGCTTTTGAAGTCTCTTCTGGATTCTTAAAGTATTCTTTGAAGATTTGAGGTCCCCTGAGAAGCAATTCTCCCCTTGGTCCACCTTCATCGCTAGCAGTGTAACCCATTTCAGTTATTTCCCTTAAACGCATTTCCACAGTAGGCCCAATAGATCCGCAAGAACCAGGATTAGCTTCATATGCAGTAGATGCACAAATTCCGGCGAAAGATTCTGTTAATCCATAACCTTGTCTCATACCAGCATCTAATGCTGCCTTCAAGAATCTTACTGACTCATTGGAAATTGGAGCAGAGCCTGAGATCATTAAAACAACCCTATCCATTCCAAGTTTTTTACGTAAGATTGAAGTGAGTCTATCATAAAATAAGTGATGACCTTCTGCGCCATCACTAGCACCTTGTAGAGCCATTTTCTTATTTATTGCATTTGTGAATAGCTTTTGTACAATTGGCCTCTCATGGTTATCAATAGTCTGGGCCTTCAATGCAGCTTCTAACCTTGTGTAAACCCTAGGGACTAAACTCAACACATGCGGCCTCAAAGCTTTAAGATCATCAATAAGCGTAAGGGGACTTGGGGACTGGGGGAATCCAATTGTTCCAGCAGAAGCATAAGCAATCATTACCGTCATCCTCTCGTAGATGTGGGCTAGTGGTAAAAATGAGTATGTCACCTGGTGTTCCAAACCTTGTGTTCCCAAAAGCCCAAAACACACAGATGCAGCTGCAGTTCCATGGCTCAATACAACTCCTTTTGGACTGGATCCTGTAGTTCCTGAAGTAAATGAGATTGTGTAAGTAGTCTGAGGCTTCGGGGGAACTTCCGGAATTCGATTGATTTCACCTAGTTTTTCAACCGTTCCGAAGTCAAATAACGTCAATTTAGCATCCTGAGCTAACGCCTTCAATTCATAGTCACTAGAGCGGGGGTCGTCTAATTCCAATCTATCCATTGACACAAGAGTTATAAGGTTTGCTAATTCTACAGGACTAGACTTTTTTAATTCAATTAACTTTCTTAACTTGTCTTTGGAACAAACGACCAACGGACTTTCTGAAAAACCTAAAATAAACTTCGAAGTCCCAGCTCCTAAAGTGTCGTAAAGAGCCGTATTCGTCAAAGAATAGCTCGAAGTTGCTAAATCAGTAATGCACCATTCTGCCCTGTTACTGGAGAAAATCGTTACAATAAAGTTTCCATTCTCTCCGGTATCATTACCAGGATTGAAATTCATCTCAGAAGCTTTATAAGGATTATTTCTCAAAACAAAAATGAGACCTGAACCTAAATTGGTCTTTCTCTTAGCAATTGTTTCGTAACTTTGGAACTTATATGGGCCAAAAGAGCCATCAGCATTCTTGATTCTTGTTCCAAACGCATCTCTCTTTGGAACATTTTGAACACCATGATCAAATAAATGATATACTGTGTTCATTGAGGAATGTACATTATTCAACAAATTTTCCATGTAGTAGGAATTACGATATATATGAGAATATCCTCGCTTTTGCGACCCTGGTATAATGCTAGATGTCTTTGTCCTTGGTTCATCGCGAGGAACATCAGTCAATATCATCTTACGAACCTCCGAAGGGTCCTCAACTAATAAGCTCGCCATCTTTTTTGAGTAGTATTTCTGTGGTTCTATGGTTTTCAAATCAATTTGAAATAAAAACTGTTCATTGCCTGACTTTTTTCGGCTTAATATGCGATTTGAATGGTCCTCGGCAAATTGAATTGCGGGGTGAAAGATGGCAAGTAATTTTCTGTCTCCATCAAAACGGGTATAAGGTTTTTTCCGTGATAGTGTACAGGGATGCCAAAACGCAATGGAAACAACTCAAATCATCTTTTGGGAGAGAAAGAAAGATCATAGATAGAAGGCTAAGGTTACTGTTTCGAGATTTAAGATGCTGCAATGTTTCCAGCGACTACTTATTCAAAATTACAGGTATACCAAAGAAAACATGCAAAGACCAAGAAAGAAATCGGGAAACTGTAAACCGACTGTATGGCTTAGGATGATATTTTTTTGGCATCTGGCGGATAGAGTTTTATCTCCTGTTCACAATGCGGGGTGGGGGTGGGGGTTAAATATCGTTCCGAGAAGTTATTGTATACATTTCAAGGCATCAAATGTAAAAAGCTTGACTAGTTTGAAATAAGACGAATTTTATCCAGGTACTTTTTAGAAATTTATTATATTACATGGTTAAAGATAACCAAATCTCATGGTTGCACAAATTGTTGCAACATCTTTTAAGTTCCTAGAATGCGAGATCTGGGCAAGGACACGACATTGGTTGTTTTGAATATCGAAACGCTGTTCACTTATCATTAAAGACTAGTTTCAAGCGGTAGTGCGTTCAGTATAGCAGATATTAAATTTGTGTTTTTCCCCAAGAAATGGTAAGTGTGTAAAGTTTAATTGATATCAGAATCAGATGCTAACTTCAAACAAAAAATAGGCTGTTCAAACACCTAAACAAAGAGCATCTAATGCTAAGTGGGCCAAGAAGAACACTCAAAAGCAGGGTAAACCAAGGGACGAGAAGGATAAGGTGGAATTTCCATTAAGTAAGACCTGGATATTCGTTCTAGTATTCCTTGTGTGTGGTGGAGCTGTTCTCGAACTACTTAGTATCTTTATGGGTTAAGCTCGCATATAGTAGAAATATTATCACGTAGCAAAAAACTTTAATGCAAGCTCTAAGCTATTACGAGAGTAGTAAATGTATTTTAAAACGTGAATTGCAGTCGTAGCTATACGTAGAAGAGAATTAAATCGTGTCATTTCTTGATGTTTTTTTTTCTGTTTTTTAACTTTGGATATCTGTTTCCATTTTGTGTCAGCTCTCATCTCCCTGGCTAATGATCAAATCCAGTCCAAGCTCATCTATCAAACTGATGTTTGTTTTACCCTCTTTATTTTCTACATGTGTGGAGTTGTTGAAGTTTATGATCTTTTCAGGGATGTCATTTCCAAATTCAACATAAGACTTCATCAACATTTTAAAGTCTCTTTCACCCTGATAATCGAATGTCGCAAACAGCACTTTTTCATTGTTCAGCAAGCTATCATAAGGAGAGCATGTGTCTATTTCGGCTTGTGATAAATAGTTGATGAATTTATTATTCTGTTTCTCTTTAGTTTGGCGCTGATCCTTAGTCATAACCTTTGGAATTGCACTCATAGTAACGGGAACCAACGGCAACTCATAATAATACGAATGGTCGCCATTTAATGTAGACACAAGCCTCAAATTATGCTGACCGTCAACAACAGCTAACTGATTTACCATATAGCTATTATCTCGTATCCTGTCCTCGTTTGATATTGATGGAACTTTCATGAACTGCCGACCGTGGAATGAAGGCAATAGCCAAGAGTCCATGAAATTTTCCCTTGTCAAATCTACCGATGTCTCCTCATCTCCCCCTTTTGGAGAATTCTGAGCCAAGCTCCCACATAAATAATTAATATTGTACCAATGAACTGAGCCTGTATTCCTTGTGATACACCCGAATCCACAATTTATACTTGAGCTTCCATAACTGTTGATAAACCAGGAGATTTCATCTATAATTGCAGAAGTCTTTCCTCTCACAAACTTCCCAACAAAAGAGACTTCTTTGGGCAACTTGTATAAGTCCCACATATAAATATGTTCACCACGTAAGTTGACTTGGACGAGTTGCAAGTCATATGGTGATAGAGAGAGATGTGAAACACCGCCTTGAGGTCTGAAAATGGCAATCACTCTATCATTGAGCAAATCAACCACCTTTATCAATTGATTATCATTTGGTGTGAGGCCTCGTGTACTCTTTTGAATTGTTGAAACAGTACTGTGAAACATACTACCGATTTTCTTGCTTAAACTACTCGCTGTTTTGTTGTCTTCTTTGCCTTCATCATTTTTCTTCAAATATTCTCTCATTTTGGCAGAACTGGCCTCGGACAATTTAAATAACCCATCCAACGCTGAATTCGATATGGAGTTCAATACCCTGTTTAATATATGGCCCTGCCGAGGAAGCTTAACGGGAGTGAATATAGTTGCCTTTGGGAGGTCCTTAAAATCAGATGTGATCAAAGGATCAAGCTGTTCAGACTTATCAGTGACTCTATTCCACTGTGTTCCAACGGTTTTAATATGCTCGTACTCAGCCCTTGTAGGAGAATAGACTAGCCAGCTTCCTACCACGTCAAGAACTGGAACATTTTTAAAACAACTTGTCTCTAGTAGTAAGTCATCATCGCTAACTTTTGTGCCTAAACGATACTTGTTGATTATCGGTAAAGACGAACTTTTACGTAAAGATGCTAATTTTGTACTGCTGTTTGACGGTACATATTCATCATTTAAAAGGGTCAACGAATAAATAAAACCTTCATTTGAAGCGATCACTAAGATCTTGTCACCTACCTTGATTGTGAATTCAAAAACATTCTCAGAGCCAAGGGCGGGGTTTACGAAGTAGGCGGGCAACTGCAAATCCTGCCATAGGGCAGTTCTAGCAGATGCTTTGTCTATTGAATGAACTTCAAAAAAATACTCATTCTTGATTCTCGAAATAATTAAGAAATACATTCTTGAGTTTAAGTCCCCTCTCAAATAGGTGAAATTGGTCACGTATCTCGTTCCTTCATATTCACGGACAGAACTTGATATTGCAGCTTGAGCTTGGATATAAATGGTATCTCCTTCAGGTTTCAGACCATTTGTGGTGGGAGACCAGTCCCAAACTTCGATCAAGCCCAGTGCTCGATACAATATAATTAGTTCACCACGTCTTCCGTTTAAATAAACATTGTCAGCATATTGTGAAAATGGGAGAACGGAGTTACCCTCATCTCTTGCTCTAGAAAATTCGTTCGAATTCGGTACGGCTGCAGCTTTGAATTTATTAAAAGTTGCTGTGGCCGTTCCCAACTTATATCCCTTTTTCGGTTTTGTATGTCTTAAAACGTTAGTTATAAAGGTTCTCCATTTGAAAACAGAGAAATTCATAGATGAAGCATGAATTTTGTACTTACAATTTAGTCAACTTAATTTGCTCATTATTGTGATTCATAATCAACTTTGAAGGAAACCGTAGCCAATGTTTTAATTAAGGAAAGAGAGGGATCAGATACCCGTAATATATTTAAAAGTCCTTAAGGGCGTGCAAGATTTTTAATCAAAAACAATTGAGTACTTACTTATACTATGATACCCCCAACAGTCCAATTAAGCTGAAATGAATTTTCTCTTTGATGTTGTTGACGTTCAATATAATAGTAGATATCAACTTGATCTTCAACACAATCACTCGCTACTGCGCGGTATCACTTATCTATTTTATATACAGTTTAAAAGTGCTTTTGTGTTCAGGCATACGGTGAGTAAGTAAATGAGCTGCAGGCATAAGCTTTTAAATACTAAAGAGATGAACGAATAGTTATAATCTTTACTAGAACCAAACAGGGAAACTGGATGACCATAGGTCTTAGCGGTAAATAGGAGAACCATAATAATGTAGTTATTAGACTTTCTCAAATGAATGAAAAAGAAAATGTCAGAACTTTTTACAAAGCTTCTGTAAATCAACAAAGTAACTCAATAACTGTTAAGCACGATGTAATAGTTTGATTCAAATATTCCTGGTGTCTGTTTGGTAAGCATTTTTTTTGATTCCGCATTCGTAGTCTCTTCGTTGCACCACATCTGTAACAATGATTATTTGGTATGCTGAAGCTCTATATGACGTTTGTGTCTGATGCTGTTTATCTGTATTAGTTTTGTGGCCAAAACTGTCAGCTAGCGGTAGTAGAACATGATATGCTGGATTTACGAATTTATTTAAAGTGCCGCAAAATTAAGAAATTTTGCGAAACGGGTGCAAAACTTTTTTCTCTATGCTGGATCATAAATTCAATTGATAACTAACTATAATCAAGCTATTTATCTTGCTACTTACTTTTTAGCTAACAATGTTTGAGCTTCTAATTCAGAGTGATCTTGACCTCCCTCCAAGCGAGACAAGTTTATCTGACATTTTCGACACTTGTGAATACTTCAGGCCTCTCGATCAGTCTGAGGATCAACAAAGTCTGTATGCAACTGACGATATTTCAGAGTCACAACAGAAACCGGGGGACATCCTAAGGAACATAAGTGTTACCGGAAATCTTACAGAGACCATTCCAAAGACATTTGATATGTGTAACGACATGCCAAATATAGATCATTTTCTACTCTTTCCTCCAGAGGATTCCACGAAGAATTTCTCAACCAAAGAGCAAGAGTACCAATACCACACTTCTTGGAATCAGATTGGATACAAAACCGCTAATGTGCTTCCCGAAAACTTCAATTCTAGAACTGCCAATATTCAAATAAAAGAGAAACTGAGTGTAGGTGAAGATAAAAGAGCGGTCACTGGAAAAATGAAGGGTCTGGCAAAGGCCAGAGGAAACCAGATATCCCCAAAAGGTTTAAAGAAAGTTATTAAATCAAGACCAAAAGGTTCTAAGAGGATTCTTCAAGTCAAACGGGTATTTGACTACACTGGTATTGACGTACCATTCACAGTTCTGACTGAGGTTTTAACCAATGTCGCGAAGAATCCTATGCCAGAGGATTGGATAAAAAGTTACAACAAAAAGTTAGTCTCGACGTTAGTGGATAGGGACAATATCTGCACGATAAAACGGACAAGATATATTCGAATTGACTTGGAAAATCATCTTAGACACCTAGATATCGATGTTGTTTATGAGGAAAATCCGAACTTCCACACTCTGATGCCTTACGAACCTCAATATATCCGTTACATTATTGATTTACACAGCAATCCAATTCTTCCCTTCAACCATTCAAGATGTGGTCTATGTCCTTATTGTCCTGGTCTTCTGTTTTATGATATCAAGACTTCTGCTTATGCTCAACATCTTTCCCTACAGCACGGTATCTATACCAACAACTTTCTCACTCCTAATCCATTGTTGCTTGGTCATTATAAGATAAGGAAGCCAGTGAACTCCGGAAGGAAAGAGAAAAGGAAAACAATATCTCATGAACTTGAGAGAGATGGCGTGGTTTGTCCTTGTTGTTATGAAATCATTGGTATCAACTGCAGCAAAAAGACTGCCATCGTCAAGCCTCTCACAAATTACATGAGGCATTTTAGAGATCAGCATATCTACTGTAAAGATAAGACCAACCCTTACATGTGTTTTCAAGTTGCAAAGTCTCAATTATCCTAAATTTATTACATATGTCTCTACAAACTAAACTACCTGAAATATCTCCATTCAATCACTGCTTCTTCGCCTTTTTAGCCATGAATTTTCCATGCTGCTGCAAGACAAGCGGAAACGCTAAAGTTTCAATAACTATCCATGCGAAAATAACACCATAGTTTCTCCCTATCTGGCCCTTGTAAGTGTTCAAAAAAATAACTTTAGTAATTTCATAGGAGTTATGTATAGGTAAAGCGTAGCCATATCTGAAAAACTTTGATGTCAAAGCATTTGGTGTAAATGTGGGCGATATATTTACCACCACCCAGAAAAGCAACCAAAATCCTAAGAACTTGGGATTAATCATAAAAAAGATAGTTGCCATAATTTCATTCATTAAGCCAACTGCCCACATTGTCACAAACGCTGTCATCCAGTAAACCAAAAATCCCGATTTACCAAATGCAGCAGTGAAATCTACTTGAAATGCTAAGGATATGAGAGCAAAATATAAGGCCAAAAAAAAAAATGCACCAACCGATACCAGGAGTCTATATAGCACATAGCTTACTGGCTTAAGATTATATGACCTGACAATGGCGTGAAGATCAACAAATAAATTCACTTGGAAAAAAGTTACAATAATCATGTAAATTAGACCAACTTGACTTGGCGCTAAAAGAACACTATCGGTTGTTGGAATAACATCATATGAAGTAAAGTGGATCGGACTAGTCATGATTTTCATTGAGTTTACATTCTCGATGTCCTCGTTATTCTTAGCAATATGTTCATATACTTGCTGAGACACATCAGAAGAAGTGGTTAGCCATTGTTTTTCTAACTTATGCAACTGAGGTAAGATTTCAGATGTCATTCCCATAATATCACGTCCAGTTTCAAAAATCGACACAATAGAGCTGTTGGACACGTTATAGTTTTTATCAGAATTAACAATCGCTCGATAATAATTGTAGGTAGCATTAGGCTTTACATATACCGAAGCCCAGTATTGCTGATGATGAACTTGCCTCTCAATTTCCTGCTCTACACTATTATCATGCTTCTGTGCCAATTCTTGGAATTGACTAGAATTATAAGTGATCCAGTTTGCCCAAGTCTTGGCTGGATTTTTTTCCAAAAGCCTTTTCATAGTATCTCCCATAAAAGGATCTATTCCTCCTATTCTCTTATCATCTTCTATTACCACCAACATTTTCAAATTCCCCACTCTTGTATCACGCTTAAACATTGAGCCCCAGTATATGGAGAAAATTCCTAACACGCCCACGCCCATAAGAAGATAAACAAGAAACACCTTTTTAGCTATAAAAAGCCTTTCAGATACCAACCTTTCATTGAAAAAGGAGAGTTTTGTTTGGATTCTACTTAGCGAACTTGGGGTATGCACATCTGGCTGATCTTTTGAATCTACTTCTTCAGGTGGTTGGGCATCAAAAGGAATTACAGCATTATTATCCTTATCTTCATTATTTTGATCGGTTGCTGTATCCGATGTAATTGACTTGGAGTATAAATCGTTTTGGTTCTCATAGTCATAGATACTCATCTTGATGTTATTTATACGCTATTAATCGCACAGTAAAACCTATTCAACAAAGTGTTTCACTCATGAAGCTATTGTCCTTCATTAATGTAATTTTTATGTTTGAAGATTATTAATCTTGGCAAGAGTGTTATGACCGTCGGCGATAAATCAAAGTGCAGCTTCGTTTTGGCCGATGGAAGCGTTCTGACATTTTTCAAAATGGTGTCCTTTAATGCTTATCTGAAACCTTCCAACAGAGGTGAAAGTCTGCTCCATATAGAATATTTCTTGGCACCAAGTTCTAAACGAAAGTTTTCAATTAGAGATAGAATAATATTAGTATGGGCTACGCCGTAGGGAACGTTTTCGGAAGTAATCGCACTACAGCCTGGTGGAAATAATTATAAAGGGCCCTTGACAGATAACAGTTAACTCACGTGATAATAATAGAATAATCAGTAGCTTATCATTTGTCTTAATTATCCTTCTCATTTCCTTTAAGTGTTCTCTCTGCTATATCAACTTACCTTCATCTATTACTTTTTTGTATATAATACCAGGAATTGGTATTTGATCAATTTTAATATCATTTGTCGGGAGTATTACCATTCATCTGAATAAGTCCGAATTATTCATGCCCGGAGTATCGGGACTTGCCCGCATGAGCAATAGTACATGGGAAGGACACAGAGCCAACTTATTCAACAAGAATCCTGTAGGTGCTACACAAGGGTAATTATTGAAGACTTAATGATAAGGGCGGATCAAAGATAAGAAGAAAAGGTTATTAACCCAATATGTCGATTATAGTATTTTCAAAAATGTAGATCAAGTTAATAGTCCCGATACCTTAGTGAATGAACGCTCGAAATATAAGCGTCAAGGCAGCAGGGTGGATAAGATCATTTAATATTCCAACTGCGATAGTGTTCCCCTCAACCACTTTAGACTGAAAATAAACGAATATAATCAGGGATGACGAGAAGGCATACGCGTTGGGGAGAATATATTGTTTCAGATGTCATTATTCTCAACATATTCGTCATACATATCCATCAAATTAGCAGTTATGTATATTCACTACACACTTGTAAACTCAACCTCCAGAGATTAAATGTTATGATTCATTGAAAAAACCAAAAGAGTTTCAACGAACAAGAAAAAAAAAATTGGCGTCTAAGAAAGTTCATGGGCAAAGTTTTTTTCGACATTCAAAGGCATTTATGCAGTATGGATAATGTCTCACTGGGTCTCAGACCGATTATTACATCTGCCCCTAAAATAGACGTGCGCTGTCAAAATCATGTTACGGTATGCATATAGTACCAATGCCTCTTGCAGGCACAACATTCCTAATTGTTGGGAAGGCTTTGGTGCGATTTGTATTTACCGAATGGGCCAGAAATTTTGCAACCCATCTTTTGGATTTGTTGAATGCACACTCGCCAACATTATAATGTTGAGGAATTATGGCGGGTGAGGGCTTATAAACCAGAAGTTTGAACCTGTAAAACGTATAGGGAACTTTTTTTGATCGACTATTAGCAGTTGACGTTTTGAGGAGTATTCATAGAGTGAAGCAGTTAGGATGCGCCCAGAAGTCGAACAGGAATTAGCACATACTCTATTGACCGAGCTTTTAGCATATCAATTTGCTTCGCCGGTTAGATGGATAGAGACCCAGGATGTTTTTTTAAGAGATAACAAGACCGAGAGAGTGGTCGAAATTGGACCTTCTCCCACATTGTCAGGAATGGCTAATCGTACCATAAAAGCAAAATATAGCTCTTTTGATGCTGCCTTGTCCTTAGAACGTCAAGTTTTTTGCTATGCCAAAGATGCCAAAGAAATCTATTATACCCCGGATCCAGCTGACATTAAAGTGCCATCACCATCGAACGAAGAAAAGGCAGCAACGACTCCAACACCAGCTACACCAGTCACGTCAGCTCCAGCACCAGTAGCTGCACCAGCACCAGCACCGGTAGTCAGTGCACCCACAAGTGTTCCAGATGAACCAGTCTCTGCATCTCTTTTGTTGAGGGTGCTTGTTGCTCTGAAGCTCAAAAAATCATTGGATTCAATTCCTATGTCCAAAGCCATTAAGGACTTAGTCAATGGTAAATCAACAGTGCAAAACGAAATATTAGGAGACTTAGGAAAGGAGTTTGGCTCTACACCAGAAAAACCAGAAGACACACCATTGGAAGAATTAGCAGAACAGTTTCAAGAATCATTTAGTGGCCAATTAGGGAAGACTTCAACTTCATTGATTGGAAGGATGGTATCCTCAAAGATGCCAGGTGGTTTTACTTTGACAGCGACAAGGAAATACTTGGAAACTAAGTTTGGGTTAGGATCTGGAAGACAAGATTCTGTGTTATTGGTAGCTATAACTAATGAGCCAGCATCTAGATTAGCTTCCGATACGGAAGCTCATGACTATTTGAATGCTTCGGCTCAGAAATACGCTTCTATCGCAGGCATTTCCTTGTCAGAAGCTTCTGCAGCTTCCGGTCCACAAGGGGGCACAGGAGCTGCAATCATTGACAGTGCCGCTTTGGACGAAGTTACAGCCGAGAATAAGAAATTGGCTAGACAGCAATTAGAAGTTTTGGCTAGATATCTTCAAATTGATTTAAACCAAGGAAGAAAATCATTTTCTAAAGAGCAGGAAGCGTCAAATCTTTTAAGGAAGGAATTAGACTTATGGGAAGCTGAGCATGGCGAATTCTATGCTAGCGGTATTAAGCCACTATTTTCCGCAAAGAGGTCCAGGACCTATGACTCGTCTTGGAACTGGGCAAGACAGGATGTGTTGTCGATGTATTTTGACATCATTTTTGGAAGATTGACCTCTATCGATAGAGAGACTATTAACCAGTGTATCATGATTATGAACAGATCGAATCCTGTCTTGATAGAATTCATGCAGTACCACATCGACCATTGCCCAGAATATAAAGGAGAGACCTATAAGTTAGCTAAAAAACTAGGTCAACAGCTAATTGACAATTGTAAGCAAGTGTTAGGTGTGGATCCAGCATTCAAAGATGTCTCTAAGATGACTGCACCGAAAACTACTATTGACGCAAAAGGAAATATAAATTACGAGGAAACCAACAAAGATTCCGTTAGGAAATTTGAACAATATGTTTACGAAATGGCGCAAGGAGGAAAGATGACTACTGTATCTAAGCCTACCATTCAGGAAGAATTAGCCAAGATTTATAAAGCAATTTCAAAGCAAGCACATGCTTCAAGAGGAACAAAGTTGGAAGTCCAGAAGCTTTATGAACAGCTAGTTCAATTTATAGAGTCCACTGACGAAATCGAGAAGACAATACCCACAAACTTACCAAACTCCGGCTCTACAACCCCAACAGAAGAGGAAGGTTTAACTGCGTCTGAGGATGATGAAATTGCGTCATTGCCTGACAAAACTTCTATTTTGCAACCGGTTTCATCTACCATCCCTCCTGAAACGATTCCATTTTTACATTTGAGGAAGCAAGTTGAAGGTTCTTGGATTTATGATCAAAAGTTAACATCTCTTTACTTGAATGGCTTGGAAAGTGGGGCTGTCAATGGTTTGACCTTCCTGAATAAATACATTTTGGTCACTGGCGCTGGTGAAGGATCAATCGGTGCTCAGACATTAAGAGGATTAATCAGTGGGGGCGCGAAAGTAATTGTGACTACCTCAAGATTCTCCAGAAAGATCACCGAGTATTACCAAACGATGCATTCGAGATACGGAGCAACAGGCTCTACTTTGGTTGTTGTTCCATTTAATCAAGGATCTAAACAAGATGTCGAGGCATTAGTTGATTATATCTATAACAGCACTAAGAAAGGAGGCTTAGGTTGGGATTTAGATGCAGTTATCCCTTTTGCAGCAATTCCGGAAAATGGAAATGGCTTAGATAACATCAACTCTAAATCAGAACTTGCACACAGGATTATGTTAACAAACCTTTTGAGATTATTAGGTGCCATCAAAACTAGGAAGCAAACAGATACAAGACCAGCCCAATGTATCTTGCCATTGTCTCCGAATCATGGAACCTTTGGGTTTGATGGTTTATACTCCGAATCAAAAATTGCTTTAGAGACTCTATTCAATAGATGGCACTCAGAAGACTGGGGTGAAAAGTTGACAATTTGTGGGGCCATTATTGGATGGACTAGAGGTACGGGTTTGATGAGTGCAAATAACGTGATTGCTGAGGGAATTGAGAAAATGGGTGTTCGGACCTTCTCTCAAAAGGAAATGGCTTTCAATATTTTGGGGCTTTTAACCCCAGAGATAACCCAATTATGTCAAGAAGGACCTGTTGTTGCTGACTTAAATGGTGGGTTGCAATTTATTGAAAACTTAAAAGAACTTACTACCAAATTAAGGTCAGACTTGCTCGAAACTGCTGATGTTAGGAGAGCCGTTTCCATTGAAAATGGTATTGAACAAAAGGTTATCGAGGGAAGCGACGTCGATGCACATTATTCAAACATTAAAGTTCAACGCAGAGCCAACATGAAATTCAATTTCCCGAAGTTGAAGCCTTATGAAGATATTAAAAACCTTAGCGGAAATATGGAAGGCTTACTCGACTTGGAATCAGTTATTGTTGTGACAGGATTCGCAGAAGTCAGTCCTTGGGGTAATGCAAGGACAAGATGGGAGATGGAGGCCTACGGCACCTTTTCTTTGGAAGGAACCATTGAAATGGCGTGGATTATGGGATTGATAAAATACTTTAATGGGAACTTGAAGGGCAAGCCATATGTTGGTTGGATCGATTCGAAAACCCAAGAACCCATAAATGACAAGGATATCAAAGCAAAGTATGAAGAACAAATTTTGGAGCACTCAGGTATTAGACTTGTTGAGCCTGAACTCTTTGATGGATATGACCCAAAACATAAACAATTTATTCAAGAAGTTGTCATTCAACACGATTTGGAGCCTTTTGAAACTTCTAAGGAAACTGCAGAACATTATAAGTTGGAGCATGAAGACAAGTGTGAGGTGTTTGAGATAGATGGTACCGGAGAATATTCAGTGAGGATCATGAAAGGCGCTACCTTGTATGTCCCGAAGGCGTTGAAATTCGATAGATTGGTTGCAGGACAGATTCCATCTGGATGGAATGCCCGTAATTATGGTATTCCTGAGGACATTATTAACCAGGTAGACCCTATTACTTTATACGTTCTTGTTTCAACAGTGGAGGCATTGCTTGCATCTGGTATCACTGATCCGTATGAATTCTACAAATATGTTCACGTATCTGAGCTTGGTAACTGTTCTGGTTCAGGAATGGGTGGTGTTTCAGCATTGAGAGGAATGTTTAAGGACAGATTTATGGACAAGCCAGTACAGAATGACATTTTACAAGAGTCTTTTATCAATACTATGTCTGCCTGGGTAAATATGTTACTATTATCCTCATCTGGACCCATAAAAACTCCTGTTGGAGCCTGTGCTACTGCAGTTGAGTCAGTTGATATTGGTGTTGAAACTATTTTGTCCGGAAAAGCTAAGGTTTGTATGGTTGGTGGTCATGACGATTTCCAAGAAGAGGGATCATACGAGTTTGCTAATATGAATGCCACTTCTAATTCCATCGTGGAAATGGAACATGGTAGAACACCTAAAGAGATGTCGAGACCCACAACAACAACAAGAAATGGTTTCATGGAAGCCCAAGGATCAGGTACTCAGGTTATCATGACAGCTGACCTCGCTATTAAGATGGGAGTCCCAATTTATGCCGTTTTGGCTATGACAGCAACTGCATCTGATAAGATCGGAAGGTCAGTTCCAGCTCCAGGTAAAGGTATCTTGACTACTGCAAGAGAACACCAGGGAAGCTTGAAATATTCATCACCTATGCTTGACATAAAGTACCGTTCAAGACAGTTGAAGCTTCGGTTGAAACAAATTATGCAATGGCAGGAATCTGAGATTGAGTTCTTGCGTGAAGATATCGAAGCTGTTAGATCTGAAATTGGAGAGGCTTTCTCAGAAAAGGAATATCTTGAAGAAAGAACTGAAGAAGTGCGTCGTGAAGCTAAGAAGCAGGTGTCTGATGCTAAACGCTTCTGGGGTAATGACTTTTTCAGGACAGATCCAAGAATAGCCCCACTTCGTGGA
The DNA here is from genome assembly GCA_030574455.1 of Priceomyces fermenticarens. NCBI lineage: Eukaryota > Fungi > Ascomycota > Pichiomycetes > Serinales > Debaryomycetaceae > Priceomyces > Priceomyces fermenticarens. The sequence continues at coordinate 39,127 of JAJMEZ010000011.1, read as the reverse complement.
TCATTGGCTGTTTTTGGCTTGGGAATCGATGATATCGGAGTAGCTTCATTCCATGGTACTTCCACAGTCGCAAATGATAAGAATGAATCACAGACAATCAATGAGATGATGAAGCACTTGGGAAGATCTAAAGGCAATCCTGTATTTGGAGTGTTCCAAAAGTATCTTACAGGCCATCCTAAAGGAGCTGCAGGTGCATGGATGTTGAACGGTGCTATACAAATACTTAACAGTAGTATTGTTCCTGGTAACAGAAATGCTGACAATGTTGATGAAAAGTTGAAGCAATTTGAGTATGTTTTGTACCCATCAAGAAGTATCCAAACAGATGGTATCAAGGCGGTCTCCGTTACTTCATTCGGATTCGGACAAAAGGGTGCACAAGCTGTTGTTATCCATCCTGACTACTTATACACAGTAATGGATAAATCTTCCTACGAAACATATGCTTCCAAGGTAGAGTCACGTTACAAGAAAGCATACAGATATATGCATAATGCTTTAACACGTTACTCTATGTTCAAGGCAAAAGATCAACCGCCATACACTGAAGAACTAGAGCAGTCAGTATACTTAGACCCTTTGGCTCGCCTCCAAGGAGATAAGGTCCAACAGTACACATTCCACAGCAAAGATATTCAATCTAAAGATTCTTACGTGAGTCAAGCGGCTAATGCAACTGCTAAAGCATTAGGTGCCTTGAACAATTCTAGTAAGGGTGTTGGTGTCGATGTAGAACTTCTATCGTCACTTAACATCGAAAATGAAACTTTTATTGAACGTAACTTCACTGATGATGAGCAACAGTACTGCTCGAGGGCCCCAGATCCACGGGCCTCTTATACAGGCACTTGGGCAGCAAAGGAAGCTGTTTTCAAGGCCTTGAATGTGAAATCTCAAGGCGCGGGAGCCTCATTGATAGATATCGAGATACTCAGGAACAATAATAACGCTCCCATAGTAAATTTGAAGGGGGGTGCATTGAAAGCAGCTAAGGCATCAGGGGTCTCCGATGTCAATGTATCGATTTCGCACGACGACTTCCAGGCTACTGCTGTTGCCTTGAGTCATTTTGATTGATGTGTTGCTGAGGTATTTAATATTTGTTTGTATAATTCAGTTAGATAATACAATTTTATTACCACCTTACTAAGTAGTATCTGTTTTGATTCAATTATTTCATTGATGGCGATGCAGAATAGGAGAGTGTCAAAATAATACTTAGTATACTCGGTTCTTATAGAGTAAACCGTGTCATCCAATGAACGTGTCAAACTCAATATCGCGCCCAAAATTCATTACCGAATCTTTAAGATAGTCAGACAAACAGTAAACGAGAGCTTAATTTATTGATCTAAACATCGTACTCACTAAAATTAAAGGAGATTCATAGTGATGTCTGATGACAACCCTAATAATCTGTCGCATGGGTCTATAAACTTAAATGACCTAGAACAGCAGACGAATGGGGTAAAACAGATGTCGGACGAAGTCATGAACAAGGACACGGCGGTTTCTGATAAGACCAACACGCAAGAGAGGCAAGAGAATCCCGATCATAGCAAAGCTGAAAATGGAGATTTGGATGAGGCCAACACGAATGATAGTATATTAAAAAGTTCGCATAGTAGCGAGCATGAAGACAGTGATCTGTTAAGTAAGGACACCTCCTCGCCCGACGGCAAAGAAGAAGTACAAACTGAACAAGGGAAAGAACAGACAGTATCAGTAGATTCCCCTGATGGGACTCAGAAGACAATCACCTCTGATTTCAAGGAAGAAGATAGTTCTCAGAGGAATGTTGATGATCAGGAAATTGGAAAGTCAAACAAGGAAGATTCGAAAAATCTTGGAAATGGTTCTCCTCGGGCTGATAACCAAGAGAAATCTCCACCCAGTACCGAAGAAACTGATACTACTTCTCCAATAGCAGCTGTGCAGCTGGGACAGGTATCCCCAGCTCGTGGTGAAGGGCATGCTAGAAAGATCTCTCTATCATCTGTTACTACAACTGGCTCTACAGTTGACAATTCCAAAATCTTTAAGAAAACATTCGAGCTGATCCTCACTACCAAAGAAGCAAAGAAGAACCCTCAGTTGAAAGATGCAGTGCAAAAGGCCCTTGATTTCTTGAATGATTCGAGCTCAGGTGACCATTCCATTCTTCTTGAGGCATTGAAAAGTATGACTCAGGTCCCAAGTAATGAGATAAAAACGAGGGCCGTGGATACTTTTGCTAAGTTTTTCGACCAGATATCGTTTACAGATGACGAAGAAAAGGTTAGAGTAACCGATGCATCAGTTGATATAATATCGTCATGCTTCGATGGTGAAGGAACTGACCCCGAATTAGAACTTCAGGTAGTTCGGGCACTAATGCACAGCATTCTTCTCGTGCCTTGTCATGGTGCTACTTTGCTAAAGGCAGTGAGACAGATATATAACATATTTATCTTCTCACTATCAGCTAGAAATCAATCTGTTGCTCAAGGTATTTTAACTCAAGTAATAGGGGCGGTCTTCGGCAGAATAGATGTATCATCTTTGTCTAAAATGAGGGCCGGTAAGTTTGACAGTAATTCCAACTTCAAAAACTCGGCACCTATGAGTAAAGAAAATTTGAGCACACAAGAAGAGGACGAAGAAGACACGGCTCCTAAGTTGACACTTGAGAACCTTGAAAACATTAACGATTCGACTTATGATACGGATAGAGTAAATGGTGCTAACCACGCTTCCGAAAAAGATGAAGATTTGGCGGTCAAAGATGCCTTTTTGATTTTCAGGGCTATGTGCAAGCTTTCTGTAAAACCTTTAGAGGCAGACGTGATTGACATGAAAGCCCATTCAGTGAGGTCGAAATTATTATCGTTGCATATAATTCACACCATTTTAAAAGAGCACATAGAAATTTTCTTGAGCCCAGATGTTGTTATTTTTTCCTCGAATTTAACCGAAAAGGCTCGTTTAATTAACGCTGTGAGGCAATATATTTGCTTGGCATTATCGAGAAATGCAGCGTCTTCTTTGGCACCAGTTTTTGAACTTACACTCGAGATTTTTTGGATAATCATTTCGAATCTAAGGTCAGAGTTCAAGAGAGAAATTCCAGTTTTCTGGGACGAAATTTATTTTCCGGTGGCTGAGATGAAAACTTCAACTCCACATCAAAAGAGATATTTGCTCTCGATTATTGAAAGACTATGCAATGACTCTAGAATTATCATTGAGTTCTATTTAAATTATGACTGTGATCCCAAAATGCCCAATATTTATGAGAATACTGTTGACTATTTGACCAAGTTGTCATTAAGCAGGGTTGAAGCGTCTGTCCAACAAAGAGCAGCTTATCGTGACAACAAGAGAAGAGGGATTTCGGTTTATGACATCGGGAAGATCGCCAATCTAACTAGCAATACAATGGTCTCAAAACCCCCAGAACCAGATGTATATAACTTGTTTCCTCTTGAGTACGCACTCAAGATCACATCGATTGGGTGCATAGTAGCTTCTTTACGTTCGTTGTATTCATGGGCTCACAAAGGCATCAACAATAATAGCAAATCTGTCAGGTCATCTGTGAGTCAATACCCAGGATCTGGCGCTTCCTTAGAAAAATTAGGTGATAATTCGGGTGTAAATAACTCAGAAAGGAACAGCTCTAATGAATTGAGGCATCTCACCAGTAGCGGAGATGCAATTAACGACACCGATGATCCAGAACAGTTTGAAAACTTGAAGCAGCGTAAAAATGCATTTTTAGAAGGTATCAGGATGTTTAACCAAAAGGGGAAAAAGGGCATCAAGCTTCTTCTTGAGAAGGGTTTTATTAAATCAGAAGTTCCTGATGATATTGCGAGTTTTCTTCTTGAAACTGATGGTATTGACAAGGCAGCTATTGGTGAATATTTAGGTGAAGCGAACCCCGAAAATGTTGCAATAATGCATGCTTTTGTGGATCAAATGGAGTTCAAAGATCTGGAATTTGTTGATGCTATGAGAAGGTTTTTGCAGGCTTTCCGTTTACCGGGTGAAGGCCAAAAGATTGATCGTTTTATGTTGAAATTCGCCGAAAGATACGTCTTGGGCAACCCAAATGTTTTTGCTAACGCAGATACAGCCTATATTTTGGCTTACTCTATCATTATGTTGAATACTGATCAACATTCTCCACAAGTGAAGAATAGGATGTCATTTGAGAATTTTGTGGCTAATAACTCTGGTATCGACGACGGGAAAGATTTACCGATTGAGTTCTTGGAGGGTATCTTCAAGGAAATTCAAGAGAATGAGATTAAGCTTCAATCTGAGCAACATGCGGCTTTGATTTCGGGTGATCCTCCTGTTGCCCCAGTTGCAACTCTTGGAATTTTTGGTGGAAGAGATGTAAATAGAGAGGCTTACATCCATGCTTCGAAAGAAATGTCAACAAAAGCTGAGAAGCTCATGAGGAACTTAGGAAAAAAGACCAGATCAGATGAAGGGGTGTTCTACGTAGCATCAAGCGTTCTTCACGTAAAATCCATCTTTGACACGATGTGGATGTCATTTTTGGCAGGTCTCACTTCTCCTTTCAAAGAATTTGATGAGGAAGATACAACTCAATTGTGTCTTGAAGGTATAAAGATTTCAATCTACATTGCTTCAATGTTTGATTTAGATTACGCGAGAACTTCCTTTGTTGGTGCTTTGGTACAATTTGAGAATTTGAACAATTTCGAAGAAATGAAGCCAAAGAATGTAGATGCTATCCATGTCATGTTGGAGATTGCCGTGACTCCTAAAATGGGGTTTAAGGCATCTTGGATTCAAATTTTAACGGCCATTTCTCAGCTAGAGCGTTTACAGTTAATAGCTCAAGGTGTGGACAAAAATTCTATACCGGATGTCTCAGTAGCAAGATTGGTAAACAGAGGATCAACTGAGACCACTTCTGTCTCTTCAGGTATTTTCAGTCTGTTCACCTCTCAGACTAGCGCGTCGCAAGTTGCCTCTAATAAATTCCACAACCAGCATTTGAACGAAGAAGTTGCCAGGTTATTGACCAAGACTGATTTGGAGGTTTCCATAGATAAAGTTTTCACCAACAGTGCTAATCTTTCGGGCGATAGTATAGTGGACTTTGTTAAGGCCTTGTCTGAAGTTTCGTCAGAGGAGATTGAGTCATCAGGAACAAGCTCGAGTCCACGGATGTTCTCTCTTCAGAAGGTGGTTGATGTATGTTACTACAACATGAGGAGAATACGTCTCGAATGGTCAAAGTTATGGTCTATCATGGAGGAAACATTTAATGCTGTGGCAAGTAGTCCTAATCTGGCGGTGGCTTTCTTTGCTCTTGACTCGTTGAGACAGTTATCAATGGGCTTTTTAGAGATAGAAGAGTTGGCAAATTTTAAGTTTCAAAAAGAGTTTTTGAGGCCATTTGAGCACGTTATGTCTCACAGCAATTCATTCGAGGTCAAGGATATGGCATTGGACTGTATAAATAACATGATCCTTGCCAGGGCGAAGAACATCAAATCCGGATGGAAAACAATTTTTGGCGTATTGGCGGCATCAGCCAAGGAGGATAATGAACTACTAGTGATGAAGACATTCAAGATGGCGAATTGGTTAAATAAGGATTACTCCGAAGAAGTCCTTGCTCAAGATTCATTTGCAGATCTAGTTGTTTGCTTCACCGAGCTTGCGAAGAATGAGAGATATCAAAGAGTAAGTCTTTTTTCTCTTGATGTGTTGCTATCATTGATCAATAAAGTGGCAGATATCAGCTTCAATAGTAACCTGACAATTGGAGTAAATGGAAAGGACAAAAAGAGTAGCGCATCAAACGACATGTTAGTTAAACTTTGGTTTCCTGTACTTTTTGGGTTCTATGACATAATAATGACGGGTAAAGAGTTAGAGGTAAGATCAAGGGCACTGACATCTCTTTTTGAAATACTCTTCCAATATGGAGAACACTTCGAGCCTGACTTTTGGGACTTGGTTTGTCATCAATTGCTATTCCCGATATTCGCTGTTTTGAATAATATCTGGCAAATTAATATTGACGATAATAATGATACTCTTTCTGTCTGGCTCTCTACAACTTTAATTCAAGCCTTGAAGAGTATGATTGATTTGTTGAGTCATTTTTTTAAATCACTAGGCAAGATGCTTGGAGAATATTTGAGTCTTATAACCTCTTGTATTTGCCAAGAGAATGATACTATTGCAAGAATAGGAAGAGAGTGCTTATCTACCTTGTTAATTGATAATGCTCAAAAGTTCAGCACAGGTCAATGGGAAGAGGTTGAATTGGCAATTAAAAACTTATTTGAACTTACAACAGCTGAAGAATTATTTACGTCGGATCCTTTACGGAACCAAGAACCCCATGAAGACCAAGAAAATGGAGACGTGGGTTCCAAGGTAAATCTCGAAGAAAATTCGAATAAGGTCAGCAAGAGCAACGATCACGACTTAAACAATAAAAATACCAAAGAAAAATCATCGATTGTGGTTAAAAGCGTACTTCAATTGGTCCTTATTCAAACACTTTCAGGACTTTTCGAAAACGATACGTTCTATGAAGCCATACCTTACAATTTTTTGATGAAAATTGGAGATCTATTGAAGCAAAGTTACGATTTTGCAAGAACTTTCAACGATGACTATGAACTAAGGGTTCGTCTATGGAATGCCGGAATTATTGAACGTCTCCCAAATCTTTTGAAACAAGAGTCGTCTTCATCTGCAGTATACATAAACATTTTGTTCAGATTGTATTGTGATGATGAGAAAATAGACCGCAGTTCTAAACATGTCATAGTGCAACAGATTATTCCCCTTTGTAACTCGATTACCGAAAGATATTCAGAGTTTGATGAGGCAAACCAACAGAGAAATATTTCCACTTGGAGACCTGTGATCATCGAAATCTTTCAAGGATACGTTGAGCTTGATGATGAAGACTTTTTGAAATATGCGCCAGCAATGTACGACTTAACATTGAAGCTATTTTCAAAGAGTTTATCCTCAGATTTGAGACCAGCTATCAGGAGTTTTTTTGCAAGAGTCAGCGAGGATTTCATAAAGCCTAGTATTGAGTAGTACTAAAATATGTAGATGAAGAATCGCAGAGAGTAAAGAGAAGACTAGTGAAGAGATAAAAAGATCTTTTCCCCCACTAATTAGAGGGCCTATGTAACCTTTGTATAATTACCAAAGTGCTGATAATTACGCACTTGCAATATTTAAGACACTATAGTTGCGAAATCTTGTTACACAAAGTACTTTTCGTCGGACGATCAGCAAAAATTTTCCAGCAGAATGCTATAGTTAGCGCTAACTGAGAGCAGACCGATAGCAAAAAAGGCTTAATCACTTTTCAAAGAGCATAATGTCTTTTGAAAATAAGGTAAGTTTATATCTGATATTCATTGACTTAAATGCTTTTCAGCAAAAATTCCCGAATCCATGGAACTTTCGGCTTAGAATCACCAGAAGATTATTCTAGTCAGCAAAGACTGCTGTCGAATTTTCAATTGGATTTCTTTCGTTGAAAGAGTGATATAAATGTAATACTAAGTTATCGTTGAAATGCAATTAGTCATACCTGGTTAATGTTCATATCCACTAACTGTTCTTAGAACTTGTACCATTTGTTGGGTAATGATGTCGAAGATGAGGAGGCCCCAATTGTCACCCCTAGAGAAATAATCAAGAAGACCTCTTCTTCAAAGAAGTCAGATGTTCCTCCTCCATCTGCTGATCCTTCTAAGGCCAAAAAGAAGTCCAAGCCCACCGGAAATGAAGCTGCCTTTAAGGATAGAACTGACAACAAGTCAGTTCCAGCTCCTGCCAGCACCAATCCTAAACATCAAAAGAAGCCTTTTGACCGTCACTCTAGGTCTAATAAAAGTGATTCGAGTAAGAAGATCAAGCAAGGCTGGGGTTCAGCTGATACTGAGGCTCAAGCTGAGCTTGACGCTGATGAAGATGCTCGTGAAGAGTTGAAGGACGAACAAGAAGGTACTCAGACTGAAAAAAAATCTTTACAAGAGTACTTCCAAGAGTTGGAATTGAAGCAACAAGAATTGAGTGGCCAAAAGAAGACCAGACAGCCAAATGAAGGTCAAGAGAGCAAATGGACCGCTTCCCAAGAAATTAAAAAGGAACAAGAAAGCTATGTTGAAGGCTTCAGCCAGAAAAAGGGCAAAGGGAAATCTCAAAAAGAAAAGAAGTTCTTAGACTTTGAGGCCACATTTGCTGATGAAACCCCTTCAGAGTCTAGAAGAGGTAACTTTTCCGGCAGAGGTGCAAGAGGTAGCAAGAGAGGTAACTTTGGAAGCAAGAGAGGTGCAAAGGCATCACCAAAGCCTAAGCCTACTGTTGACGACAAGAACTTTCCATCATTGTAAGCTCTTTGTCTTAACAGTTGTGATTTGAGAAGTCGACCAATTTGGATGACTGAACTCATCAATGTATCTTCTGATCCATAATCTCTGTTAAGGATACGCTATGATAAAGCTTTCCTACATTATCGTAAGTTACCTTAGAGAAACATGATAAGTAGTAAGTAATTAAAGAATAAAATGAATCTTTTAAAGTCAATAAGTGAAAGCTTAGTTCTTTATGGATACCGTCTTATTGCAACCTTGATTGCAAGATTAACGAAGCCAGCGTGAAGGGTGAATCAATTTGCTTTGTCAAGGGAAACCGGGCCAGTATATAGATTTTGTAGCTATGGCAATATAAACAAGACGTACTGCATATTAGAGAATCATGTGAGAAGAGTCTCCCCACATCAAAAAGTAATACAGTAGTAGTCTTTATAGAATACTGTCTTATTTTCACCTCTAGAAGCGAAGGTCCTAATTGAGAAATTGAGAGTATTCTATCGACACAATTATTTCGAGACGAAGATCGAAACAACTATTTATTAGAAGTCTATATAGTTGATCCATACTTGAACCAGACACACGGTTTCTTGACTGTTCACTATTTTAAGTGAGATATAGATTTGATAAATAAAGGAATTGACAAGAAAAGAATTGAAAGGAATAGGTATGGTGAATGAGGAAAAGGGAAAAAGTAAGGCTAGTCATTTTACTGACAAATTCTTGGATAAACTACTCAAGCGTGCACTTGCATCTGAAGGCCCAGGAAAGGAACACATTGAGAGCCGAATGAATGATCCTGACAGAACAAATAAGCCGAAATTGTCCTTGAAAACTTTGGGATTAAACTTTAAGAGATTGAGCAGTCATATGAGTGGTTTTTTTACCGTTCAGTATGGTCTTATACATATTATTACATGGAGAAAACCCACGAAGACATTATCGTTTTTGGTTTTGTATACTTGTATCTGCCTATGGCCTCATTTAATTCTTGCACTTCCCATACTTTACATGCTATTTGGTGTGTTGGTTCCAGGGTATCTTCAAAGGCATCCAATGCAAACACCAGAGATAATCAAAGTCAAAAAAAGAGGACAGACTTTGTTTGACTTCTTCAATCAGTCTTCTGATCACAGCATTTTGGAAGATTTCTTGGAGAGCGACTACGGAAATGAAGATTCTTTGCGACCTTCAACCTCGAAGTCCTCCGATATATCAGTCTCTCAGTATTCGCAGACAACTGAAGAGACAAATAGTACCATCGACTTGGAATTTGAGGATGTGGGCGGAAAATCTGACAAAAGGAAGTATGTTAAGTCTCAAATGACACTTTTATTAAATATGCGTGACTTGCAGAATTTGACAACTGATGTTCTCAAGAGTCTTGATGCCTTTGACGACTTCTGGTATAATACAGCCGGATTTAAGGATGAAGAACTATCTACAATTGTTTTTTATGGACTACTCGCAGGAGCTTCTGGTATACTTTTAGTTGGTCAATTGATTCCTTGGAGATCTATTTTTATTCAATCTGGGTGGGTCGGGATTATATTATGTCACCCAAAGAGTAAGAAATATTTATTAAGATTAGGCAAAGTTAAGAAAGCTACCAAGAAAGCAAAGAATGGAACTGATGTAAAGAAAGTGGAAACAATAACGGATGACAAAAAAGTGCATAGAAATGAAATAATCGTTGATGGCTCTCCTGAGATCAGAATCGCAGAGATTTATGAAATTCAATCAAGAAGCGCCCTTAAAAGTAATTGGACATTTGTATGTTACAGTACGAAAATTTTTGATTTGAATGATTTATCTAGAATCGGCGGAAAGCGTCCAAAAGGAACTGATCATTTATCCAAGATACTTCCAAGCCCGGGTTGGAAGTTTGAGGTTGCTTACGCAAATCACTGGAAAATCGATTGTGACCCTCAAAGTTTTCTCCATGAGAGATCTCTCGACGACTCTTCAGATATTATAGTAAAGGAAGGCGAGACCGATGGCTGGATTTATGACCAACCAGATTCTCTCAGGAACAAAGAAGCGGACTATGAGTTTAGAAGAAGAAGGCTCACAAGGGAATGTTACCGATTCTCTCGTCCACTTAGAGACCCCAGAAAAACTAGTAGGTAAAACCGCTATATCTTCGTTTACAAACTCTGGTAATATTTCTAATCCTTGTTTCAGCTACATATGTCTAATATTTTCTTTCACATGAAGCGCGAAACTAATGTAAGTTGTATTCAAAAATTCGAATTGAGAATTCTTGGTATTCGTATTATTTTGATAACGGAGTGAGTATGGATGCGTTCAAGACTCGTGTACGAACATTTGATGCATTCCCTAAAGTTGATTCGCAGCATACTGTAAGATCATCTAGAGGTGGTTTTTCTACACTTTTGACAACGTTTTGTGGATTGCTCATTATTTGGGTTCAGATCGGCGGCTTCCTAGGTGGATATATTGACCATCAGTTCACAGTCGATGATGAGATACGGAAAGATTTAAGCATAAATATGGACATGTTGATTGCAATGCCATGTGAATTTATCCACACTAATGTAGAAGATATCACGAATGATAGATTTTTGGCAAATGAGCTATTAAATTTTCAAGGTAGCCACTTTTTTCTACCTTCGAACTTTGAAATCAACAACGAGAACAATGATCATGATAGACCTGAATTGGATGAGATAATGCAAGAAACTATGAGAGCTGAATTCTATACTGAGGGTCTTGTTGTGAATGCTGACGCACCGGCTTGTCACATTTTTGGCTCTGTTCCAGTCAATCAAGTTAGTGGCGAGTTCAGAATTACGGGACGAGGTATAGGATATGGTGATATTAGAAGCGTGCCTTTGAACCAATTAAATTTTTCTCATGTTATATCGGAATTTTCTTACGGAGAGTTCTATCCTTTTATCAACAATCCTTTAGATTATACCGGTAAAACTACTGATACGAAGCTTATAGCTTACAACTATAACTCTAAAGTTGTCCCTACACTTTACCAAAAGTTGGGATTAATTGTTGATACAAACCAATATTCTTTAACGGAATTTCATGTGGATCTTGAAGCAAAGGACGGCGGGGGAGTCCCTGGTATTTATTTTAGATATGACTTTGAGCCAATTAGACTCATAACGATTGAAAGAAGAATGGGTTTTTTGCAATTTTTATCTAGACTTGCCACTTTGATAGGTGGTCTAATAATATTGGCAGGTTATCTATACCGATTATATGAGCACTTGTTGACAATTTTATTCGGGAAGAAATTTGTGGAAAGAGATACTGAACAAAAAGATGGAGGTCTACTTGACTACAATACAAGCGACTTTAAGAAATAGCATTGCGTTGAAATCCATGGTGCCATATAGTTATATCACTTTTTGAGAACCAGTACTTATCAGTACTTCATTCACAAAACCTGCATAGTAAATTGACATGGAGAAAAATAAGTCATTTAATTTATTTTCATAGCTTTTCTACAACGAAACGTTAGTCTGTAATGTATTTGTTTTTGATATGAATAAGTATGCCCACAGAAACAAGAGAGCTTAGCGAAAGTCCTAGTAGACGCGGTTCAAGTTTTGCATCCGAACAGAGAAATGGAAGCAAAAAGATTACGAGATCAAGGAATGGTTGTCACAACTGTAAAAGGCTTAAGATCAAGTGTGATGAAAAAAAGCCAAATTGCTCATACTGCGGAAAAACTAATGTTGAATGTGATTACTCAATAAAGCTTACATGGGGCGGTAGGAAATATAAAAATTCGAAAAGTGAAAGGCCACCGCATGAAAATGCTTCGGGTATATCAAATATCAGTGACAATAATATCTACATTTCTCGACGAAAGAGTGAGCCGAAACGCACTCTGAGGTTCATCAATAGTACTATAGCTGATAGAAAGCATGGGGCTTCCACACAGGATCTAGCAAACGTTACCAAACACGACGGTAGGGAGACTTCAGTGGTTCAAGATACGAACGCCTTGATCTTTGATAATCTGCCGGTGAAGCTTAAATTGAGGAAATTGCTGAAAGAAAAAGAGGAATGCGATTCTTCGTCCACGGTTTCACCGAATATACTTACAAATTCGAAAGCGCTGAATATAGCGCCTCCAGATAACACTGAGATTTTTAATGAAAGTTCCATAGAATCAAAATCTAATGATGGACATAAGGACAACCTGTTTGAAGAGAAGTTTCAGCATTTTGATCCCGGCGTAATGGATGGTATCCAGAGCGTGGATGATACTATTCGCGATCTTTCTACTGAAAGCAATATTTTCAGCCTCCAAAACTCCTCTATCTTTAAAAATTTTATGCTGGCAAGACTCGACAGAAACAATCCAGCATTCGTATCTTTCTTGTCCACACACTCTCTACAGAATGAGGTTCGCAGAGGCGATAAAGACTCAAATATTGTTGTGTCTGAAGATCACTATTTTCAAGAAAATATCATGGTACAGGATTTTGATGATTATACTAAAGATATTGCCTACATCGACGCTTTTGAAGGACGGACAGGATTTAATCCAATATCAAGTGGCCTACCCACTACATGGGACGCGAATGTTCTCCTGGCAAATATATTGACCTTGGGCCATGAAGGTTCTGTCAATGATTTTGAGAGTGATCATGAGCCACTTGCTAGATCTATGGAACCATATTCTCCATCTTCAGAGTGGAATGATCAATCATTGGAGAAGGCACTTGAGAAGATTCCCGCATCGCTTTCTCCACTTCCGGAAGCTTTGCTTCATGTACCATACTATCGAAATTTGATGCATTTTTGGGTCGAAGTTGCTTCTGAATCATTGGTTCCGGCTCCTCCGCGTTTGTATAAATATAATCCGTTTAAGATCATATTGCCGCAAATAGCCATGGTTTATCCCTCAGTTCTTACTACACTTCTCGCCTTTTCGTCAAATTTGAGATCAGTTTTGCTTGGCGAAGAAGTTCCGCACCAAGTAGTGAATCATCTTCTTTCGAGATCATGTAACGCACTCGTCAAGCAGTTGCAAGATGCAGACGACGCTACATCTGATGGAACTTTGGCATCTGTTCTCTTGCTATCTTGTTATGAGCAATATAATAGTAAGCACATGGAACGCCATCGCGTGCATAATTTGGGTGCCCGCCAGATTTTGAAAGCAAGGTATACGTTCGATGGTCAGGCGCAACTAAAATCAAAGAAACGCTCATCAGGGTTTGAAAGTGATATTTTTTTCTTTCTCATCCGCTGGTTTGTATACGTAGATGTTTTGGGAGCTATATCGAGCACCAAAGATTCCTATCTTTATCTAGCCATAGATGATGAATCAGAATACTCTTTGGCAGCTCTATTGACGGAATTGAGCGAGTTAAGATCAAATGACAATCAAAGATCAAATGCGAGAATTGACTACTTTCTTGGGTTTGAGGCAGAGCTTTTGCCTCAATTCATTCAGATTGCTCTCATGATAAGGAAGGTTGACCATTATCTTAGTACTGAATCTGATTCACACTCAATTCCGATTGAAATAACGACTAAGGCTCTTGAGGTAAGAGATGCACTTCTTAAATCTGCAGGAAAACAATTGCAACATCCTATTCACGAGGTCCCTAATTCAAAGATAAAGACTGTTCTGTCACTGCCAGAGGAAATTCTTCGGGACTCCTATCGTAAGAATGGTATGCATGCATTGGAAGATAACCAGCTTTTTTATTCGAATAAGCTATTTTGTTACATGGCAGTTATCAACTTGTATAGGAGAGTTTTAAAGATTCCCCGAGAATCAAGAATTGTACAGGACATTGCAAAAGACATCTCAGATGTCACAAGAGTTTATGCTTGCTCTAGCACGCCTGGAGAGAATTGTTTTATATTTGTTTTGTTTTGCGCCGGTTGTGAGACTTTAGATGAGAAGTTGAGATCATTCTTTCAGAAAAGGCTTACAAAGTTATCTCACATGGGTAATAGAAATGCTTCAAAGTCTTTAGAAATTATGAAACATTGCTGGAAAACGGGTCAAGACTGGACAGTAGCATCTAGGCACCTCGATATCGATATTGTATTAATTTAGATCCATTGATAAACATTCAGATGCCTTAAACAAGTCCATGAGTGCCTCTAATTATCCAGATACAATAGATAGATAGATAGATAGATATCACCAGGGGCTTCACGGAAGAAAATAAAAAGATCTATCATGTCATTTAATAAATATTCAAATTTAGAAAATGTATACACGTTTATTAACTTGTTGCTGTGTAATGCCATAAAAAAAATACTACACGCGGAAAAAAATTCTGAGAATTGTCTTTTTTGATTCGAACGGTCCGTCCCTGTTACAAGATATAAACGGATTTTGGTGGCAAGTCCTACTAGCTGGAAATTATTTGTGATACAAAGTATTAGCTCCAAGCTGGTAGTAGATGTGCTCAGATATTACTCTAAAACCACTGGGATATGATGAGCTAGTCCAAGAGATCGAGCAATCGCATCGAGAGCCAGGCAACAATAAGCTCCAGGAAAAAGTTCTTAAAGGATGCCTCTCTTATCTATTTAAGAACTCTTCTAGTCACCATTGGTTCTGTGATATGTACATGTTCCCAATGGCTGCTCATGCGTTGATTTTATTCTCATTTCCAGATACAGATGTTTTACAAAAAGTGAAGAAAAATATGATCATAAGCTTTGAAAAATGTGAAAAATGTATTCGATGCTTCAACTTAGCAAAGTCTGAAATAAGGAGGACATTTTCTATTCAAAGGAAGCTTCCTTTACAGCAGGTCAATCAATTTTTTCGTGTAATTTTGGGTTGGGAAATTCAAAGATTAATCCCCATTTTCTCTACTAATGTAGAAGACGAGGAAACTATAAATGATAAACCCTATAAATATGGTGATTCTCCTGTTAACAGAAGTCTCGCTCATGCTGTTACAGCATGTCTCATGGGGCCACTGGTTTTAAGGGAAAGCAAGGAATTAAGAAAGCTATTCACTAAGGTCCTTACAAAATTGTGTGATGCAAATGTAATGCCTATCCCTGAAGATTTACTTCCTGGCACAATATTTTTAGAGTTTGAAGGAAATGATTATGAACGGAGAGTCGCTGACATGTGGATGGATTCTCTAGCTGAAAAGGAAGTTCAGTATGATATTAAGTCCCTTGACCAAATAGTCATTGATGAGTATTCAGTGCACTTTTATTGCATTCAAGATTCAAAGTTTTACAATACTACTGAGGCTGTTAAATTTTGGTCCTTCACTGCGTCCTTTATTGAGCGGTTAAGTGGAGATGTGCTATTGAATCGAGTCAACAAGCCATACGATATTGAAATTATGAGTATCTACAGGGATATAAGATTCTATTCTCTTATCAGGGTACTTTTTAATAACATTATGGCCTTTTTGAACGAGCCCTTGCCTTTTGTGTTGCGTTCATTGAGGGTATTTTTGATTAAGTTGAGGGAAGAGTTTTGGAATAACTCTTCACCTTTCACATACACGAATATTCTTGATACCATCTTTACTAATACTTTCTTAACTGCATATTTATCTGAATTGCCACTTGAAGTCAAGAACGAAAGACAAATCTGCTTTAATGATATTGTATCGTGGATGGAAACATTGATAAGTACTCTATCTGGATCTCAGAGATATATCGCTGGAACGAGAATAGGTGGATTTTTGTTGGATAAAAGTCTGCAGCTCTCTAACTTGCCAGGAAATGAAAAATCAGAGCAATTGGCTACGAAAGCGTTTGAGATTCTTAAACCTTGTCTTAACACGCATGATGATAACTTCAATGACACAAGGTATTCAACTTCTTTGCTTCTAAAACGAGACGCTAGAAATATCATCGACAGGCATTCAGATATGATTGTTGGCCTGGCATTGCTGTCTTCGGCTTCTAATCATCAGTTGGGTGCCGCACTTGTGATTGAAGAATGTTTGTCTTTAGACATTTTAAACTTAGCTCATAATACGTTTCTTCTTTTGAATGATAAGGCGGCGACAACATTCGATTATTTTCCTTCATTGTGGGATAGTTTAATTAAAAAGTCTGTTTATACAAATAGTTTCCTTGTTCTGAAGGTGTTCTCATCTTTGAAAAATGTTTCATCATGCGTGGAATTCATTCCTAGAAAGAGCCCTGAGTCAGATATGAAAATTGAAGAGTCAAAAAAGAAACACAATAAAAGTGTCTCCCTGACTTTCAAGAAGCTATCAAGTTTTTTTGAGAAGTTAAGCATGAGTGACCTGGATATCATGAAGGGAATTATGTCAGATCTTGATTGTCTGACTTCTTTCTGGTCATGTATGTTTTCACCCACATCGAACCAGGCAGCGTCAGATGTACTTTTCGAAATATTTGATGTTGGTGTAGGCGGCAGGTATGAGAGTTTGAAAGCTCTTCTCTTTACTTTCCCGGCTCCGAATTTGAAAGCTATCTCTTTAAATTTACTTACGTTAAGTACTTTGGGTGCTTTCGAGCCTGCACCTAAGTCAGTTAGAATAATCATGGATGTGGTTAACTCCTTGGTTGACCCAGTTGATGGCTTACTCTTGGAAGATTCGATATCATTGGAAAACGAACTAGGAAATTTTTGGGTCAACTCTTGGAAATTCTTAACTATGATTTATCAGAGAACTCTTGTATGGGCAAGGCTCTACCATTTAGATGTTCTCATTGAGTTTACAAGAGACACCTTGGATTTAAGTCACCTTTTGTTGGATTCTTACAGATCTATTAACGTAGATCCCGCCGCTTATGATGCCAATTTTGAAGTTTTTATGAGTGCATTCAATTATATGATTGTTTGGCTCCGTTTAGGTGACCAAGCTCTTTTGAGCTCCTGTGTTGAATTAGTTTTTAAAGGTTTTGATTTGGCGGACGAGTTGAAATTCCCAATTAGCGAAGACTATATTACTAGTCTAACAAAATTTGGATTAAAGGCAAAGAAATTCAATAATAACTTATCAGAGCAGCAGAGAACTAAAATATTGTCTCGTGCACGGGAGTATGATGATGTATTGGTTGAAAAAGTCTCAGCTGAAGTGAAAGGGCTGAAGACACCCCCGAAAGGCGAACATACCAGTACCATGGGTGATTCCGAGATCGTTTATCTGAAATACAAGCAAAACTCAAAAGTACCTCGTCAGCAAGGTTTAGATAAATTCGGTATTGTAACTTCTAAACCACCGGTTAAACAAGAATTTAAATCTTCTAGTTTAGAGGCGATCAGACAAGAACTCAAATCCTCAAGGAATGCTACCGGGATCCCAGCAAAGAATTCTGCTCCCCCTGCACCTCCCAGAGCTGCTGGTTTCAACACCAAGAAAATGGTTTCTGTAGGTAGATCCTTAAATTCGTTGAAAAAAAAACGAGCTGATTCAGATAGCTCAGACGACGACGCGGATGTGGACGTTTCTGATTTATTCGTGGATAAGAAAAGGCAAAAGACCAAAGTCACAGAGATAGGTTTTGATGGCAAACCTATCACCAGAGGTCAAATCACAAAAACCACAAAGAGGCGCAGAGAAGATGATATGAGAGCAAGATTGACAGTCAACTTGAAGCCTTTGTATTCTGTGGTTTTGAAATGGGATTTTCTGACCGAAGGAGACTATCCAGCTGAGAGTCGTGAAGAATATCACCATATTAAGAGCGTGTATTCTGATTCAAAGGCCTACTCAAACGTATTCGAGCCGCTTCTCTTTCTTGAAAGCTGGCAGAGCCTTCAATCCGCCAAGCAAACAGGACAAGAAACACCTTTTCATATATTGATAGGTAATAGGACTAGTGTTGATGGTTTTTTTGATGTGTTTTCTTCTGTAAAGAAGAGCGAGATAAGCAACATCAAGATTAGCGATTCTGACTTGCTTTGTATTAGCTATTTCGAATGCCTGGATAATTCTTCTCCGAAACAAATAACAGCTGCTATGAAGGATCCAAAAAGTAAAAGCTGTTTAGCGAAGGTTAGAGAAATAAAATCAACTAACGCTGAATTTTTAGACCTTACATTCAGAGTCTATCCAGCAGGCCCCATGATGGCTTCTCTCACGCCAAGAAGCGTTGTTTTTGGGATGAGAATCATGCTGATGGTAACCGTAGAAAGAGAATTTTCGTCTCTTAGAGGGTTGGAATTTTACGACTTGAAAAGCAACATTTTAGAAGGAAAGCCTAATAAGCCCAAAGACATAACCTTTAAAGAAGTTGAAAAGATGATTGATTTATTCGATGTGAATGAATCGCAAGCCAAGGCAATTTTAGGAACCTATAATGCCGAAGGTGTATCTTTAATTCAGGGTCCTCCGGGTACGGGGAAAACAAAGACTATTTTGGGTATTGTTGGATATTCTTTGTCGCAAGAGATGAAAACAAACACTATTAAATTGGAGGGACTGGAAAATAAGAGAACAGAAAACCCGAAAAAGATATTGATATGTGCACCTAGTAATGCAGCAGTTGATGAATTAGTCTTGCGTTTGAGGGATGGCGTCAGAAGCTCCAACGGACAGTTGTTCTCTCCAAACGTTGTACGACTTGGTAGAAGTGATGCTATTAACTCTGCCGTTAAAGATCTAACTTTGGAAGAGTTAGTTGACAAAAAGGTGCAAGCAAATACTGTTAATGTTGTTGTAGATCCGTCGATCAGAGAGGAACATTCCAAATGTATATCCCAAAGAGATAAATTACGCATTGAGTTGAGAGGCGAAAATCTTTCTGAAGACAAAATAAGTGAAGTTGAAATGAGCCTACGGGAAATCAACAAAAAGCGAAATGAACTTGCAAGAAAACTAGATGATCAAAGAGAGAAAGTATCGATAGCCTTTAGGACAAGAGAGATTGAGAGAAGAAATATCCAAGCTCAAATTTTGACTGGTGCACACATAATATGTTCCACTCTCTCAGGTTCAGCCCATGACGTAATTGCTAACTTGTTGATAGAGTTCGAGCAGGTGATCATCGATGAAGCATGTCAAAGTGTCGAATTGTCTTCTATTATTCCACTTCGATACGGATGCACTAAGTGTATTCAGGTTGGTGATCCTAACCAACTACCACCAACAGTATTGTCACAGGCTGCATCCTCATACAACTATGAACAAAGTATGTTTGTCAGGATGCAAAATAATTTTCCAGAGAACGTTTATTTGTTGGACACTCAATATCGTATGCATCCTGAAATATCTTTATTTCCCAGTAAACAATTTTACAATTCCAAATTACTTGATGGTGATGATATGACATCAAGAACATCAAAACCATGGCATCACCAATTCCCTCTAGGTCCTTATATGTTTTTTGACATTCTTGGAAGGCACGAGCAGAATGAGCTATCTAAATCTTTATACAACATAAATGAGGCCAGGGTGGCATTAGAACTAGTGGAAAAGTTGATGTCATTGATACCCGAAGACAGCTTCGCGGGAAAAGTTGGGGTTATTTCTCCATACAAGGAGCAGATACGAGTCATTAAGTCTGTATTCACGTCGAAGTATGGCCATTCTATTCTTTCTGAAATTGATTTCAATACTGTCGATGGGTTTCAAGGTCAAGAGAAAGAAGTTATTATCATGTCATGTGTAAGAGCAAGTGAAGCAGGGAATGTTGGTTTTTTGAGCGACGTTCGGAGAATGAATGTCGCCTTAACGAGAGCAAGATCATCATTGTGGATTCTAGGTAATAAGAAGTCCCTTATGCGGAACAAAGTGTGGAATAATCTTCTTGAAGACGCAGCTGCAAGAAAAGCAATTGCTGAAGCATGGCCGGGATTTTTATCCGGAAAAGAAAAAATGTCTTATCGTCGTCGTCTTGAGAGTGACCAACCTTCCCAAAAACGCATGAAATCAGGCACTCAATTTTCAGGCAGTGGAGAATCAAGCACATCAATACTGGAATCTCCTGCATTGCTGCCCACCTTGGACAAGAGAGGAATAGATAGGATAAAAGATGATGCAACAGTTGATAAGGATTTAGCAAAAGATGTAGCTAATGATGCTCCGACCTTAAATCAAGGGTCGGAAAATTCAACACCTGGGCCGAAAAGCCATGCGCTACATCAAGAAAAGCCTACTCAAAAGATTCCCGTAAAGCCTACTTCTTCAGGAGTTTTGATGAAGCCGAGACCAAAAAAAGATTCTTCTTCAGGCGTGTTCATACCTCAGAAAAGAAGACATAAACGCTAGAATTGCATTAATTAATTATAAATACTCTTTTATATAATAGCATTGGATAGAATTAATGAAAGTGTCATTCTTTCTTTACTTGTTTCGGGTTCGCTATTTCAGATAGATTTCTCTTTAAGTCAAATTTTTGAGGGCGTGATTCTTTTTTACCACCGCTCTTTATCGATCCCTCAGAAGCGAAATAATTTGTATTGTTGATCTCTGTTATAGGCATGGTCTTTTTCAATGATGAAGGACTATTCATATCTGTTAAAAGGGACTCCAGGCTTGAAGTTCCCGAGGAAGCCTTACTAGAAGCAATTTCAGAATTTTCGAAAAGTTCCTTACTTGAAAATCCTAGATCTAAGAATTGAGCAAGGTCTTGGTTTACACTTTCGGGACCCTCAATCAATATGATTCCAGACATTATAGCTTCAACTTCGTTTAGAACAACCTTCCTTAAAATGCTATATTTAAAAGGAAGAGAGGTGCCTTTTTCTGTAGCGAAAATGGGAACAACCGAAGCTTTTATCTGGCCCAAGGTCGATCTCAACATAAAAAGAATATCACCATCAGGTTTCAGCTTTTTAGATATCAGCTCAGTAAGACTTAAGGATATATTTGCTTCGTTAGATTGTATGAGTGAAACAATATCTGACCATACCATCAGACATTTGTGGAATGCTACCGCTCTCTTGGACGAACCTAGAATCGCTGAGTTCATTGCATCACCCTGAACGCTTAAAAGATTGATAATTGGTTCTATGTCTAATTTACGGTTAATAGTATTGTAGGAGTCATCAACTTGGACCCCCCTGATACCGGTATCATTAGAGTCCCCATAACCATGACTTGGCTTTAAGGAATTGACAAGTTCATTAATATGCTCTTTGATTCCTCTTACCTGCTGTAATCCTCTCAATTGTCCCACTTCAAAAGCTGATATGTTAGTCTCTGAATTCTGTGTCAAGACACTAGAAGACTTGGGATCCCGTTCCGGGGAAGTTCTAGTGAGATAAGTTTTCAGAGCAGGTACCATATTATCTCGCGCTACCTTCGATGAGTATGATCGATTCTTACTGTTTACCTTGGTATTGTGTGGCAGCAGGGTGCTGGAATTATCCGCTACAGGTTCCATACTCTTATATACATGATTCTTGTCACGGCCTTCGTAATGGGTTTTCAGAGGAGTGAAAATATCTTGGTCTTCCTCAGAAGCGTCGGGAACCATTTGACTTCTGCTTTGTGTTTTCTCATAGTTACTAGAAAAGGTCACATTTACGTTGACCTCTTTTACAAACTGTTCATACTCCAGCCTTCCCATACCTGTAGCGAGTAGGATTGCTTCAACTGTTTTTCTTCCTTCCGTTTCTAAACGTTTAAAAGAGTCAACGTACTTAGCCGTCCTACTCTCTAACACCGAACTGGTCTCCTCTATTTCACTGTTGAGAATCTTTTTTCTTGTATTTAACGATCTTAGCCTTTTCTCCAACTCTATTATTTCCAGATTTACAGCATTAGATTCGTCTAAGAGCATCGTAAGCTTGGTCCCATGTTCATTCTCGTCGCTTTTTATTCGTCTTATCCTATCCAAAACCTTTGAACGATTAGCGTCCCATTGCCGAAGTGCCTTCATTAGTTGCAATGTGTAGTCCATATCTTTTGAATACAATTCCTGTAAAGACTGGTATGTTTCAGACATATTTTGTAAATCGGTAACAATTGCTAATCTGATCTTCATTAGTTTCGGGTTTCCATCACTAAGCATTTGTTGATGAGTATTAACATGCTTTAAAAGATTAGTGCGTACGGTTTTCAATCTTCCGTGTAAGAACTGGAGAGTATCGTTTATCTGTGGACGATCCTTTAACAAATTTCCGTTAATTGCAGCTGATGATGACATGGTAAGTAACCTCGACGGCGGGGATGCACTTTCTGTTTCAACAAAACTTGTGCCTCCAAGCTTCGTAGAGCCAGATATTAGCATCGAAGGATTCAGGAATAATGAGTCATCCTTTTGAATATCAGTCTTTTTAGAAGTACCAAAGTTTGGATGAATTTTAGTCGTATGATCTTTCGTAGCAGATGTGTCAGATTCAGCGAGAGATTGTTGATCCTCAACCCCTGTTGAGTTTATGTTCTTCGAGTTCACTGTCTCCAAAGGAATCTCTGGCGATAAAAATTCAGTTGGATCCAAATCATCGTCGTCTGAGAAAGACAGGGACATATCACTTAATTCCAGGCTCTTGTCTTTTACAGCTTTAGTATCGCTGGCTCCAGAAGTCAAATTAATTGACTCAAAAAAGCTGCCTCCTTCAACATTCTTAATTGAATTGGCCATTGATGAAAGCAGTTGCCTCTTTGGTTAATGAAAAAAAAATAAGCCGAGAAACATGTAATTCTTCTTGCTAGCTCAGTCTAATAATTCATTCCACTAGCTTTATCTTATCACAGACACAAGGATTTTATTACACAAAAGTGAGTTTGATAGAAATCAGAAAATAATAGAAGTTAGCAACCTCTGATATCAAGCCACGGTTTGAATATATGTTTTACGTACATGTATATATTCCTTCAGTGTGTTTTTCTCATACATCATTCTATGTAAATACAAAGACTGAGCTGCATCATGAAAATCAATAACTTTAAATGTTTTTAGACATAGCATTTTCTTGCCTTTATAGGATAGAAGACACGGTCTCAGGTACAGTAAGGAATCTTATTTCGAATTCTTAAATTGGTTTAAAATTGGTTTAAAATTGGTTTAACGTTAAAGTACTAGCAACAGATGTTGAGTCAACGGCACTCTTGAACTCTTCAAAGCTCAATTTTCCATCTCCATCTCTATCTGCCTCCATCATCGTTTTGTCAACAATCTGTTGGAGTTCTTCGTCCTGCAAATTCTTGCCCACCATAGTCTTCATTACAATAAAAAGTTCACCATTTCCAATAAAACCGTCCTTGTCAATATCGTAGATGCTAAAAGCAAATCGCAATTTATCAACTGTCGATGTCTTATTACTAAAAGCCGATAGCCCCGTAATAAATTCTTGAAAGTCAATGGTTCCGCTCCTATCCGCGTCAAATACGTCCATTAGTCTTGAAGCTAAAGGATTAGATGATATTCCAGGAATATCCAAGAACTCATTTTTATCTATTGTGCCCGATCCATCCTTATCAAGCTTTAAGAAACGCTTCTGCAAACGATCTAACTCGTCTTTATTGAAATTTGTACCCTCCATCATGGATTCCAAAAGCTTTGATGAAGCGCCACCCATCGCTCCGGAAATTTTGCTTCAAATTCTTGCTTAAAACCAAAAAAAAGGTTTCCTAAAGCAAATTTACGTATCCTGATATGGGATGACTCTTTCAAATCCTCAACTGATAAAAAGATGTTAACGAAGATGATTACGCATGACAGGATCTAATAAATTCAATCTCGTGAAAGTAAATATTCCTGTATACACTACAGTTTCTGGTAATGCGTTGCTTTTAAAAAACCAGGAACAGAACAGACCAATCCATTAATATAATCACACAATCAATGGGTTCAAAATACGGGAATCCACGGTTGATATTATCATATTATGAATATAAGACCCGAGATTGCAAGGAATATTTACTTTAAGAAAAAATCAAAGCTCGAATACAACGTAAACACTGTGTACATAAGAAGCTTCAAGGACAACAAATCTAAGATTGAATCGAAATTAAAGAGGGATTATTGATTAGAGAATTACAATTCAGAAATATTCTCGATGACTTCAGGCCTGTCACAAAGCTCCTACAATGCGCAAGGAAAGAGAAAATTCAATTTGAATACACCATCGTTCCAACCTTCTGGATTGCTGAATCTCACAAATAAGTTTTCCAGTATGTCACCAAACTTGAAAGAAATACCGGTTTTTGTTCCATCTGGAGGATCAGCTGAGACTCCAAATGTCAGTACAAAGTCATCAGAAAGTGCTGCAAAGGTAACACTTTTGAAACCAGATCTTGATAGCCCCAATGTGAGTAACAGTAGTAGCAGAACGTCTATGGCTGCTCCAAAAAAGTTTAACGTTGCTACACCTGGTTTTACTCCGTCAAGTTCATTCAATCCCACTATATCCGCCACTGGTAATGCTTCACCTCAAGATGGCACCTTGAATTTACATACCAGCCAAACCAATCCATACTTACCAGGATCTGGTGGGCAGTCCACTGTTATGTCTGGCTCCACAGACATGTTTTATTCTCACCTGAGTCCTTCTTATCCCTTACAATATCATCTATATGCTCCGCCTCCGCCTCCACGACTCACTATTCCTTTGTCGCCATTTGAAACAAATGCAAACGCGATGTTTATCCCGAATGACTTAAGGGTTGCATTGCAGCAGAAAAATGAAGCTACATTGCAAACACTACCAAGGTCCAACTTACCAGAGCATGTTAGCTCATACCATTCCTTAGTACCTATAGACAAGCTCTACGAGCCTGTATCAAGAGTGTGGGCAATTCCATCTGCAGTATTCAAAGTATTTTCGAATGCAGACGGTAACCCATACGTTTTAAGAAGGTTGGATCATGGGTTTTTGGTGTCAAATGAGGCACCATTTAAAACTATCAAGAAGTGGAAAAATGTAAAAAATGCCAATGTGGTCCAATTACAAGAAGCTTTTACTAGTCTGGCATTCGGGAAACTGGCATTAATCGTCATTTATGATTATTATCCGAATTCCAATACTTTATCCGACTATCACAAAAAGTCCCTTTCTTCAAAAACCGTCCCAATAACGGAAGACATTTTGTGGTCGTACATTTGCCAAATCACAAATGCTTTGGTTGCCATTCATGAGAAGGGACTAGCAGCAAGATCTTCACTAGACATTACTAAAATTGTTGTAACAAATAAGAATAGGCTTAGATTATCCGCTGTTGGTATAAGCGATATTCTCCAGTATGAAGAGGACGAAAATGATATTAGGGAAGTGGGGTTAGCTTCCCATAGTAAGAATTTACAAAAAGAAGATTTTAGGGCTTTTGGGAAGTTGATCTTACATTTGTCTACTTTAACTTTGCCTCATAATGTTCGTAATTCCAGCGTACCAGAATTATTAAAACTTCTTAAAGTTTCAAGTTCTGTTTCATTTAATGATGAATTTATTGACGCATTGAGTGCTCTCAATTTCGATAGCGACTTCAACCTTCCAAGTTTTAGCGCTAAGTACTTGGGCTTGAGGAGCTTGAAAGTGATGGATGCTCTTGAAGACTCGACAGACTTCATGGAAGCTCAATTATCCACTGAGCTTGAAAATGCGAGGTTATTCCGGCTTGTTGCAAAAATTAACTTTGTCGCTGACAGACCCGAATACCCAATACATGATAATACAAATAGGCGTATTGTCAAACTCTTCCGTGATTTCATTTTCGGTGACTATAATGAATTGGGTAAACCTTTGTTGGACTTGTCTAGATTATTAGTAAATTTGAATAAATTAGACGCAGGCGTGGAAGAGAAGATTCTCTTGGTGACCAGAGATGAGCAGAGCTGCATAATTGTGAGTTACAAGGAAATGAGGGATATGATTGACACACTTTTTCGCGCTCTTACAACAGATTAATCACCAATGACTATTTTTTACAACGCTGTGGGTGTCACGTGTATACTAGTGAAAGCTCGGCTTTCGCCTTTGTTATTAGCCGATATATAGCAATAAATCCAATTTCTGAGTCATGGGCCTGTATAGCATAGTCATGAGTAATCTTATCATGACCAAATATTTTGTAAATATTATAAAACGCAGCCTTTTGAAATTAATATCACTAACCTGTCTTGTAGATCAGGATCTATAAAGAGAGGAATTTTCTCTTTAGTTTGAGGAGAATCTATACTGGTGAGGTTCTCTACTCTTCTTAGGGTCATTCTTTATCTTGGAGCCTTGGTCGGTTGGTTGCAACGAAATTTTAGATCCAAAAATCGGTGAGACTTTTTGCCAGTTTCTATAGAACTTAACTCATCGTACTATCTGTCCAAACTGCTTATGCTATAACTACAATTACA
The DNA here is from genome assembly GCA_030574455.1 of Priceomyces fermenticarens. Classification (NCBI taxonomy): domain Eukaryota; kingdom Fungi; phylum Ascomycota; class Pichiomycetes; order Serinales; family Debaryomycetaceae; genus Priceomyces; species Priceomyces fermenticarens. The sequence goes on along the minus strand of JAJMEZ010000011.1, from coordinate 12,542 downwards.
AATTAATTCTATCATAAGAGTTAAAAAAAGTACTTATTTTTTGGAGAATAAACAGGACAAAAATTTCAATTCATAAATCTTTTCAGTTACAACACTATTTCATACTAAGATTCATTTAAGTATGTCTGCATATTTAGTTGAACTGAATAATGCAGATAGTGGCGTCTCAGGGAGCTATTCAAAGAAAGAACTTATTCCTATGCATCTAAGATTAGATGCTGCACAAAATGACAACACTTCATCTTGGTGCGTTTCTAAAAGTGAGACTTCACCAGAGGCAGGGTATTTTTGTCCCAATAATTTTAGATACTACGATGCAAGTTTAAATAAAACTCAATTTAATTCGATCTTAACAAATAACGCTGTGAACCTTCTTCGTATATTATACCCAGACTCAAATCTAGTTCTTGTCAAGGTGAGGTTTTTTATTGTTGAATTATTGAGAAGGTCCAAGACTTCAGTACATGTTTTACAGACAGCTTGTTTCTATTTGGCAAGATTGGTTAAGTCGAAATTTGATGAATTAAAAGAACTTCCAAGATGCCCTAAGCAACTTTTTTTAGCTTTGGTTATTATATCTTCCAAATTTTGTCAAGATCGGAATTACTCGTTAAAATCTTGGTTTAAAATTTGTGGATGCAAAGATGTACAATCTGATGTTAACACGTTTCCCTTGAATGACCTAAGAAAATTGGAAATAGATTGTCTAAAACTTTTGGATTTTAATTGTTCTTTGAAGGGAAGAGAATATGAGAATTGGTGCAATATTTTGGCAATTTTTGGTTATGAATTTATAAAGCTACAGAGTTTAGATAATTTTTTGATAGAGTGGGAGTCAAATAGACTGTTGGTTATTAATAAATTAGAGAAATGGAAAAATGTCTACATGAACATGGACATGTCTCTCCTTGAAGATATGAAGGTGGACTTCAAGAAGTATTATTTGCAACGATTAGGGACTAAAGTCTTGCATCGAGGGAATAAAAATGGTACTGGTATAGGAAGCAAGAGATCTGGCTGTCTTTCTGAAGCAACGAGAAGTCTCAATGCTCCCAAAAAGCTTAAATCTGTAGCTTAGTGATGTTACTTCTTTGGTGTATAATGTAGAAAACAAATGTCGATATGGGTTATAAAAATTGGTAAAGTTGGGATGTTTAAAGATTTTTGTTCATCTTGTATATACATTAGTTGGTATCTTGGTAATAAAATTTTAAGTATAATTCATTTATACAAGTAAAGGCATCCATCGATACCGAACTTCCCTTTCACTTCTCGAATGGGCATGAACCCGTTACCAGGTGTGTATTTGTCTCTATCATTATGAATTTCATGCATACCAATCAACTTCTTAGTCATCTTACCAATTGAATACCCTCTGATAGCCATAAATCCACTGACATTATTATAGTCGATCAATTTTATCTCTATCGATTGGGAAATACATCCGTATGCCTTAATTGGTTTCGTAGTTGCAATAACCCGATAATCATAATAGTCACTTAGTATTATAGGTCCCACAATGTTTTCGAAGCCAAACTCCCGTACTAGTCTCGTGTTCAATAATGATCTTATCTCATTTGACGTTTCCATATTCAAATTTATTGAGTTATTAATACTTTCGTTTAAATATATCAATCTGAGAGATGACGGTAGTATACGCAAATTCACAAATATACTCCTTTCTAGAAAACGGGACTTTAGGTAGTGCCCAATATTCTTCCAAATTCCCAAATTATGCTTCTGTTTGGTAATTTCAAACAAGGAAAGAAAGTCATGTTCAGAGGCACTTAAAATTGTTGGCCTAGTCTGCTCTAATTCTCTCCATGACAGGAAAGTTTCTATAACCAAATCGGTATTGGCAATAAATGATATCAATATCTTTACAATGGCGTTAACCATCTGGTCACTAGAAGAGGTAAAAGATGGTGTTACTATGACGATTTTATCATTTTCTGTAATCTGAACTTCTGGACTTAGATGTTTTAAAGTAGATGCTATACCACTTACTAAGTTCAATTGTGTGAATTTCACTGTTCTTTGAATCATATTGCTCTCCTTTCTAGTAAAGGTTAAAACGATTCCCTTGTCCTTAACTGGGGAGTAGACATTCTTAAAATCCAATGATTTCCCTTCAGAAATATATCTGAAAATGGATCTATCACTTGAATCATCTGAAATCAAGCTGTTTTTTTTTTCTTTTGCATCGATGAAAAGATCAATATCACTAGCTAATTCAACGCTATCGTAAAAGTTCAAATTAATTTGGTGCAAGAAGCATGTCAACATAATGATAATAGAGATTTCAGACGACAAAAACTTCTCAATAGGAATTCCAACCTTCCTGATGTTTTCCAGGGTTAAGTATCTCCCGAGACAATGTATTTTGTAATTTATTTCACTAATCAAGACGTCCCTACCGAACATGCGTAAGGTTTTACTGGGATCTCTTCTAGCATGATTTATCAAAACTTCCCAAATATCATATAAATTTCCATTCCGGAGTTTGTAATGATCATATCTTATTTCCAATCCCATACGAAGATTCAAATCCAACTTGTTGCTTTTATAAACTGCAGATTCATTTTCATGTCTCGTAACCTCAATTTGGGACTGCTGTGACAAATAAACATCACTAGTGTCTTTCAAATTTTCAAGCACCCAGTTTAATGCCAAGACCAAGAGAATAGAACCTATTAAAAGCGGCCACATTATTGGTTAATGCCCTTACTGAACAGTAAGCTGTACAAGAAGCTGCAAATATTATGTAACTAATAATTCTGTAAAAGCTTACCTGCAAAATTCTTGTAGTATTCTGGACTGCAGGTACAAACAGGCAAGATCGTTTAAAAAAGCAACTGAAAGCTTGTTCAAACTCTTTTGTATCGAATCGAACTATGATAAGGATGAGTGTCCTTAATGTTAGAGGTAGAAACCAGTTGTTCTTATTATTGCTAGGGTTATGGTTTGTCGTATTTTACATAAATGAAAGATTTATACCGTACTATGCGGCTGCCAGCTGTCAGTGGCCTATACTTGAAACGCCTGATAACAATGAAAACGAAATACCTACAGGTGATCAGGATCAAGATCCAATTGCTGGTACACAAGAAACTCGAGTGCTATTTATAGCAGACCCTCAACTCATCGATAGTAGTACATATCCAAATAGAAATAAGATAGTTCTCGAGCTATCAAAGCACACGGTGGACACTTATTTGAAGAGGAATTATAACGCTTTAATGGCTCAATTAAAACCAGATTATGTTTTCTTTCTAGGGGATTTCCTCGATGAGGGAAGGTCTGCTAGCAAAAGCTATTTCAAAAGAGAGCTTAAAAGATTTAAAAATATATTCAAACTACATGGTTATAAGGATAAAGAAAACTATCTTACAAATCTACCAGGCAATCATGATATTGGCTGGGCTGATGGAGTGAAATTATCTTCAAGGAAAAGATTTACAAAGGCGTTTGGTAAACCTAATAAGATCAAAAATATTAACAATGTTGATTTCATATCGTTAGATACCATTTCATTATCTGCAAGCAATGAAGCCATATATAGGGATTCAAGAATATTCCTCGATAGAAATTTTGGAGATGCAATAGTCAAAACAAGCCCAAGAGTTTTGCTAAGTCATGTTCCTCTCTTTAGGGATGCTGAAAAGAATACATGTGGCCCTTTAAGAGAAAATCCCAAATTTTACACACACGGAGGTTTCCAATATAAGCTGGCTCTAGAGCCAGAATTATCTAAAGAAATACTCAGAAAAGTCAAACCGGATTTGATATTTACGGGAGATGATCATGATTATTGTGATATTATTCATAACGAAGTGGTAAACGTCATGGCTAGAGAAATAGCTGTCAAATCTCTTAGTATGGCCATGGGAATAAAATATCCTGGTGTCCAACTTTTGGGTTTTGTTAATCAAAATAACGGTGACTACGATCTTCAAAATAGTTTCAAATATGAGACAAGACTATGTTATGCACAAACGCCTTTATACAATATTATCTGTTACGTTATTCTTGCAGTCATTTCGGGTGTATCTATCCTTATTTGGGATTTTAAAGCGGCATCCCTTAGGCCAGGGCATTCTTTATTACCGATTTCAGTTAAAGGTCCAAGCAACACGCAGACAAATGATGACACTTCCTCAAAGAAAACCGAAAGGTTTTTAAAGTTACAAGAGGATGACATCCACCTTCAGTCTCGCAGTATTTCAGCCTATTCCTATACAGATAAGCCTATGATGGGTAAATTATGGAGGTATGCCCAACCATTAAGTCCAATTTTTAAAGGATTATATTCTGTGGGGAATTTGATATTATCTGCGGCCAGAAAATTGAAATTGATAAGTTTTATGAAACATGCAATAATAATGGGTACACTAGTCATTCTGACATACTACTTTGGATTCTGCCTCACATTATAAGCCGTGATAGTCTTGAGTTAATTTTGTGTCTCACATGGCCAGGTCTCAAATATATAGAGGAGGAACAGATGTGGGAACTTTGGTGCGGCTCGACTTTTTTGAAACAAATTGTACCCTGAATATCAGTAATAATTTAAATGGCTTCATGAATTCGTAATTGATCTTTAGTTCTCTAGCATTATGGGGTGTTTCCTGAGCTCACACATTGTGGATGAGGGCGATCCTTTTATAAAAGATAAAAGAATAAACGACTCAATTGAACGAAGTTTGCAGCTAAGTAGACAAGATGAAAAGAAGGAGATCAAACTATTACTTTTAGGACCAGGTGAAAGTGGTAAGTCAACGGTACTAAAGCAGCTCAAGCTATTACATAAAGGTGGCTTCACCCAGCAAGAACGAATCCAATACGCACAAATCATATGGGCGGATGTTATACAATCCATGAAGATATTGATTGTTCAGGCGAGAAAGATGGGAATCAAGTTAGACTCAGATCAAGACAACAGTCCATTAATGATATTTAAGCAAATAGTTCTCAGAGCCAATGGCTTAGCTCAAATCGATGCCCCTGCGGCTGGAGGGACGAATTTCTTGAGCGATTTCGTATTGAAGTATAGTGAAGGAAACCGAACTAAGAGAAGGAATAAAAGTACTGGAGCTGCCGATAATTTCTTTCTAGATGAGAATGGAGAATTTGACACAAAGGATCAAGATGATCATTTTTTAAATGTAGAGCAGATTAGCAATGGTCTATCTGAGGTTTCTTGCTCTGCTGGCAATAAAGAAGCTTACACAAGAAAACAGATAGCAGAAGCAATACATAAGCTTTGGAAATATGATTCTGGTATACTGAAATGCTTCCGTAAGTCGAACGAATTTCAAATCGATTCTAGTGCTGCTTACTATTTTGATCACATTTTCAATTTTGCCAATCCTGGTTACCTCTGTAGTGACTATGACATATTAATGGGTAGAATTAAAACAACTGGAATTACAGAGACGACGTTCAATATAAATTCATTTAGGTTCAAGGTCCTAGATGCGGGCGGACAAAGATCAGAGAGGAAGAAATGGATTCATTGCTTTGAGAACATAACAGCTGTTCTATTTGTGCTCGCTATTTCAGAGTATGACCAAATGCTATTTGAAGATGAAAGGGTTAACAGGATGCATGAGTCTATCGTACTATTTGACTCTCTCTGTAACTTTAAGTGGTTTTCTAGCACTCCCTTTATTTTATTCTTAAACAAGATAGACACTTTTCAAGAAAAGCTCAGAAGCTCACCATTGAAACGGTATTTCCCTGATTATAGTGGAAATCCTATGGATGTCGACGCGGCCATCAAGTTTTTTGAACGAAACTTTTTAAAATTGAATAGAACTAGCAAGCCAATTTATGTACATAGAACATGCGCGACCGATACAAAGTCGATGAAATTTGTGTTATCGGCAGTGACTGATTTGATAGTTCAACAGAATCTAGAGAAAAGTGGAATCATTTAGTATGGTCTAACACAGACCTTTTATTGCTCTTTTGATCTTGGACTAAACAAGAGATGGAGATGAATTTTTTATACTTTTTGAATTATGTATATGCTGTAACAACTATAAATGTAGAAACAATACATCTTTTCTATTGCCGGCCATATATAGACCGTCACGAAATATTGATCAGTTCTATTTAGGTACTCAAACAGAATAATGCAAGTTATATCAGCTTTTCTTTGGTCATTCTGTTTGTAACAATATTTAAAAGCTATTTCTGGCCTTTGGCCAATCTGGTTTATGCTATTGGCAAGCCTGGCTTTTGAGCCTCACCCGATTACCATCTCATCATGGCCATCTCATTTCTCCATCTGCTGTAATCAAGCAAATCTTCGATTTGTCCAGTTCCAGAAATAACAATATCCTTATCCCACAAGGTAGCTTCAGCCCAAGCCTTGACTGCCTTAGTATCAATTTCATCAATCTTTTGTAAAGCTTGTTTAACACTGTTTCTGTAGCCTAAGGTCAAGACGCTAGAGGCAATGTCAGAAGCAACAGCGTTAGGGGTGCTTAATTTTCTCAATAAAGCTGTCTTTGCAGCAGCCTTACCTCTAGCCACCTCGGCATCAGTAATAGAGATTGACAATCTGTTCCACTCTTTCAACGCAAAATGAAGGAACTCATCAATCAGACCGATGTTCGAGATTTCACAATTAAATCCCCATAATCCGGTGTCAGAATAAGACTTAGAAAAGTGATAGTACTTGTCAACAATATTGTATTCTTGAACAATTGAAGCCAACTTTGGTGATGTAAATTTCGAGAAAGTAGAATCTACATCGTAAGAACCATAAATCTCAGCTGCCACCTTTGCGATGTAAAAGGCAGGGGAGGCAATACTTTCACCTTGAACTCCGATGGAAACGTATGCCTTTGGTAATGTATCATCCCTCATTCTAACTTCGGAGCCTAAAAAGGAAGCTACCTTAGGTTCAACCTTTGCACCTTGTGGTATACTGAAAGACCCTTCGATTGCATCAACTAATTGGTCGTGTTCTAAACGACCAGAAGCAGCAATGACAACGTTCGAACCGACCAAGTGCTTGTCAAGGAAACGTTGAGAATCTTGAGCCTCTAAATTTTGAATGGTCTCTGATGTCCCTAATTCTGGGAGCCCCAATGAGTAACCTTGGAAAGCTGTTGCTTTCAAATGTTGAAGAACTTTTTTAGAAGGATTGTTCTCCTTTGCATCCGCTTGGACAGCCAAAGAAGCTTTTGCAGCAGCATAGTTGGCCTTCTCCAAAATTGCCGTAGCATTTGAAGCAATTTCGCCAATCAATTTGCCTGCTTCAATAACATTTTCATTAGTCGATTGAGCAACGATTCCGTTGTGTTCCCTCTTGTTTTCACCTTTCAAGAGAATCCCATTTTTCGAATTCGAAGCCAAGATGTTGGTAGTTAAAGCAGAGACACCATTATTATAGAGGTGCTCTGATCTGGAACCTGCCCCATAGTACAAACCAATAGTCGAATGGGTAGCTTCAGAGTCGGACTCAGAAGCGACAGTTATACCATTGCTTAATGTAGTGAATTGAGTCTGAACTCTAGCGGAGGAAACAAAATGACGAATTGCAGACTGTTTAACGGTATTACGTATAGCTGCCCCACGAATCATTTTTAAGTTAAGATTTAGTTCAGCTCCAGGTAGATTTGTGAAGTCTGTTTTTCTATAAAACAAAAAGATCTAACTGTCCCTTGAAAAGTTTCTTTCTGGGTGAGGGTTTAGCCAATGAAAAAATGTCAATTTTGTTCAATATTATATGCAGTTCTTGTGGATAAAGTGCGTAATCAAGACGTTTAGAACGCCTAATCATTTCCTAGTCGAGAATCCTCCCAATTATCATTTCATTTTTGTCTAAATGTCACGTAAGTTGTCGTTTTGTTGTGTTTTGTAATCGTTTCTTTGAGCGGTTTAAAACATCTGTGACTGTTTCCGTGAATTTATTAGTTTTGCGTTTGAAAGCTGTGTCTGTGTAGCGATACGAAGGGGCCCTATGAACTTTTATGGAAAACTGTAATTATGGAATGTTTAGTGGCCTCTAGCTAAACCCATGTGCTTTTCTGGGATCCCAAAATTGGGTGTTGTTTAATCTTGCGACTCTCCACGTTGTATCTTATTTGGATGTTCTACGACTAGTAATCCTGGCCCAACTGTTCAAAAGGTATAACTATGTTTGTCGTCAGGGAAAGTTTAGAATTTTACCCACTACCATCAGTGTCCCACTCGATGGAGTTATGTAGGTCACAAGCAGAGGAGGAGTGGCGATTGAACTTGCGAAGGAAATTTTTGCAGCCGTCAAAGAAACCTGGTAAAAAAGGGGATCAAAATCCCTTAGATCAGAAAGTCGAAATTATCATTGTTATCTTGTATTTTGTAGAAGTTCCGAACTTATCTCCTGATGTTTGCAAGTCTTGTTCTTCATAAAATAGGAACTACGAAAACAGCAGTGCCATTTTAAACAGAAAAATGTGTAAGCATCTCTCTTTAATTTAGCTATAACCTACATTCAATCACAAGGTTGGTTACTTTTGTCATTGCTCACATTTCAGCAACACTATGACTTCACGAGCTTTGGAGAAACGAGATTTCTGGATGAAGCAAAAGAACGAGGACGAACATGGTCTCCAAGCTAAAAATGGATTTCTCGGTTGTTGGCTTCCATCACAATAGTTGACATTTCTTTATCAAAATATTGTTTGTTTCTCTTTTTCTCACAGTTATCACATAAGTATAACAGGTAAATCATAATAAAGTTAATTTCCGCCTTCAACATTATACACATAAAGTTTATATATACAGGTGACAAGAGAATATGTGAATAGAATATTATAATTTGATATAGGCTCTTTGCGCCATAGCCGTTTTATGCATTTGTGCTTTACGATCATATCCCGATGACTTTCCTTCATAAGCAGCGACGATCTCCTCCGCTAATCTTACAGAATAGTCCGAAGATTTCTTCTTATCGGCTCCTTCCAAAATCCACGTAATTGCAAATCTGTTTCTTTGTCTAGTATTGAGTGGATAAGGTACAACTCTATTCTTAGCTGCTCCAGTCTTTTGGATTTTGGTTGCCATCAAAGGACCAAGTTTATCTAAAGTTTCATGAAGAATCTGCAAGGGATCAGATCTGGTCTTCAAATAAACAATATATAAAGCTCTTGACAAAATTTTTCTTGCTTTAGATTTCTTTCCATGTCTCATAATTAAATTAGTGAAATTCTCAATCTGAGGATCTCCTAGCTTAGGTAAATCCAGGTTTTCCAACCTTCTAAGCTCTTCTAATTGTTCCTCTGTCGGTTCGAATTTCTCCTGCAAGAATGTTTCTGGAGCAGTAAGTTGCGATATGTATACTTCAGATTCGGTCTCTGGACTGGTTTTACCTTCCTTCAAGACTTTCACTGCGTCTAACCAGTCTTCTATGTCTTCCTCCTTTATGCTGTCTTTATTTATGGGAAATACTTGAGCGGTTAAGCTGTATTTCTTCTGCTCACTTTCGGGTTTAAATCCACTCATAGTAAAATTTGTAGTAGACAACGACTTCACCCATCTTGAGTGAGGCAATTTTGAGGTCATCCGAATTGGACATGTGAAAAGTCTACTTGACCTCCAGATCAAATTCATCATCTTTGTTGCCAATAGAGTGTGATTGGATTTTATCTACTAGACAACAAGCTTTGAAAAATTTAATTTAAACGTCGTGTATCAACAAAACCATACTTAAGTACACACGAGCATTTTACATCAATACCATACACAATAGGATAAATTAAGTGTTAAGGATATGAATCCAGGAATCTCCATAAGTAAACTAAAAAAAATCCTGTAAAGAATAATAGAAGCTCTTGGTGATTTTTTTCCAATAATTTATAGTATCAATACTTGTCCTCAATTTGCAACGTTCACATTCCTTATTCCTGTGCGTAATTGCGTTCTACGCCTGATACTTTTGACATCAGGTTTCAAAAGATCTTGATATATGACTCCAGTGGTTCCGCCCCTCGATGAAGAGCTCGAAGAACTTTTGTCTAGAATAGTTAAGGAGAAGTATTTGGCCGAGGAAGAAATCTGGAGAAGTAAAGCTCAGCCCAAAATACTTCATAGAATTAATATAATTTCTGAGTCTGCTGAGAAGCTAGAAAGGTATGATTCAAAAAGGACCTCCTGGGATTTGCATAAAGATATCAGAGAATTGAGTAACAAAATTGAGACTCAATTGAATGAAGTATTCCAAGATCGACCACCTTTCACTCTTCTAAGACTTGCGGAATTGTTGTTAGATTCTAAAAAAGAAGGGTACGATTTGGTTAATAACCGTGAAATTATAAAATACTTTAACTCGATCTTCAAACTAGTTGACTTGTATACTTCACTTTATGAATATCCCCCCATACGTATCACACAAGAACCAGGTTTCGATCAGAGACAAAGAGACGAAGGCACCCCGTCGGAAATTAATGTTTCCCTCATCGAGATTCCATGGTTGAAGTCAACTGATGCATCACATTCCGCCAGTGATCAAGAAAATGAAAAGCATATACGTTCTTCTCCACCGACTGGCGAGGACTCAAAAGATTTAAGTGACGATATTCAAGTGCCAAACGGTAGTCGGTATCTTGATGAAATGGAGGAAAATGAGAAGAAAAGGCCAAAAAATTCTGACACCTCAGAGTAAATGGCATAGACTATGTGAAAGTTTATTGGTTGTGCAACAGTATGTCTGCGTTTTTTTTAGAGTCTAAATCTAAAAGTCTTTGGAGCTCCTAGTTACTCATCTCAAAACAAAGTTCTGGTGTTCCGAAAGCCCCTATGATGTTACAATGTGTTTATAGTTATATATTGTGGGATTGGTAACTATGCTGATTCGATTTGACAATAAATAGTATGTATTTGGAAGATGTTATGGTTATTTCTGAAATATCTGAACGCCAAGCACGATCTTCATCATAGTGAAAATATGTTGCTAATTAAACTGAAGAGACCGTTGTTAGACGTTTCTATAACGTATATCCCATACATTCCAACAAAGGTCCCTAACGTTAATAATTTTGTTGCGTATTTGTACCACACTCCATATACCCTTTCTGGAATATAATCAATAATACAAGATTTAAAACCAGCGTGACAGTGGATTAAAAGTAAAGTGGAAAAGATAGAGTCAATCATTGGTAACTCTACGCCTGCCACAAATGGTGAAATTGTTAGTGGTACTAGACATATTGATATCGCCCTCTCATAAGTCCAGTGATATGCCCCTTCATAAGAATCAGCAGGTGGAGGCTGGTAAGCATCATTAACTGTTCCTACAATGAAGCCAGGCGGTTGTTCTTTCATTTTAAACTTTTCAAAATTAGGCTTCAAAGACAATGTCCTTATAAAGATATTGGAAGAACCAAAGTATCTCGCCTGACTTTGAGACATAATCCCCTGTCTTTTCAAAGATGTTAACAAGGTCATTGTCTCTCTGCTTTTATTTTTTGTCTAATATTTGAATATATCCAAGACCATCTCTATCTTTGAAGAAAATTGTATACCAATATACAGGTCACCAAAAATCATCGTAGTATTAACCAACAATAACAGGTGATAAAACTACATTGTGAACATCTTTTTCTTCTAATACCTTTAAATGGGTCATGTTTCATATCTATTCTATGTACAAATCACTATAGCAAATTCTTTTATCATGTTCTCTCTGTAGTAATGGTAAATCTACCATGATGCCTTTGTAACACCAGGAATCAAGCCAGCTCTAGCTCTATCTCTAAAAGCAGTCTAAATGAAAGTTAGTTAATATCATACACCAAATAAATCAACCGTCAAATGCCCATACATAGACGGCCATAAATGATTACTTACTCTGTTTAACTTGAAGTCAGATATAACAGATTTCGAATGGCCAGACGCGACGCATCTGTTCTTAATTTGACTATATGAAGTGTATTTTGGCATAGCCGAAAGCTGTAACTGAGCTTCTACTCTTGCTCTGGAGGGTAATTCAGTGTTTCTGGCTATGTATCTCAAAGCGTTTCTCGTCACCTCATGTTCAGCATATTGCAATCTTTTGAACTGATCTTTTATAACCCTGCCATTCAAATAAGAATGTTTCGGAATTTCAAACTTGACTGGAAACCTAAAAGTCATGATATACCTTTTTCAAGCCTTGCTGATTTTTAGATATTACTCTAATATTATTCACGAATTTTTAATTATCGAATTTTTTTTGTGCGGTTCACACAGTATTGTTGAACCCGGGGCTGGTTTTAAGACAGTCTTTGAACGCAACAGCTCTTTCACCTAAGATACAATACTATATAAAATAAGTACAGTAGGGGCACTGCTCAAAATTGCTTTCTGAAATATTGAAGCCATCCAGTAGTGTCCTCCGTCTGCAGTAATGTCAGCCGATCGTGAGTAATTTTCCGGACCGGTTTTGTTTAAGTGGCGCTACAAATATGGACCGCTGTGCGCATTTTGTAATAAGCATCTGCAATTGCTGAAAGTCTTAACGCACATAATGTTTACAGGTTTAGTTGAAACTATAGGTACTGTTTCTGAAT